>JAOBYH010169979.1:0-17690 GCA_025403525.1 Umimayanthus kanabou
GCGGTGGTGTAGTGGTAACACACCCGACTAGTAATCAGGGGGACGTGGGTTCGATTCCCATTCGTGGCAACATGTTTTTCTTTCAAATTTATTCTTGACATATATGTACATACAGGATGGGTTTCTTCGTTTCTTCGTTTATTCACAAATATTCATTCATTCATTCATATATATACAAATATTTATTACAAATGGAATCGACTGTTGTTGCACTGAATGACATCGACTGTTATAATTGGCATCGACCATTTACGAAAGGTAAATTGGCTTCGGCGCAATGGTATGAAACTATAACTTGAGCTACATTGCTAAATACATCTTCTAAGATATTCTAAGATATTCTAAAATGAAGTAGCAGTTATTACTGAATATATTTTTTTACTTCCTTAGATAGTAGGCTTAGAAAGAAATGGAGTGGGATGTGTACGGAACTCATTATTTTTACTTTCTAAGTTACAGTCTCAATGAAGGAATATATCCGTAAATTACATAAATAATGTCAACACATTTTAACTTTTCTTTGGATATGTAATAGACAAGGCTTTGTCACGTTATAAGGCCCCCATCAAAATAAATACCCAAGAAATTATTAAGAAATTAAAATCATAATATTGCAAAGATCAGTTTTACAAACAACAGCATGCAGTTATAACCGAATCTCCCAGTCAACATTAAACGCTGAAACGAATTAAACAGAGATATATTTTAATAAATATAGTTGCTTCACATAAGCTTTCCACCGATATGCACGTACACAGCCAAGATATTATTTGGTCTCCTGATTAAGTTTCAGTCTGTAGTTGTTAACAAAATTGTTTTGTTGTTGTTGTTGTTGTTGTTGTTGTTGTTGTTGTTGTTGTTGTATCATTATTATTCTGTCTTGGTGTATGCATTTTGTCGCCACCCATTCGTTAACTAACTCTAGCTGTTGCAACATACTCGCGGCAAACCGATTTGTGTTAAGGTTCACAACTCAATATTATTGTAGGACCTCAGTTGAGGGGAATAATTAGCACGGAAAATAGGAGTTGAAAACTTGGACGTAATTTGTGATAGGTATAATTTAAGCTCTCATGCAAACAGCAACTTTCCTTTAACACGAATGTTGCAGTCAAAATACAAACGAAAGTAGTTCGTTTTAGTTTTGGTCGTGAAAAAATTATGTTTCCAGAAGACAGAAAGAACGGTGATAGTTGGCAGGAATAACTTTACTGTACGTACACAGCACCTGGTTTTCTTGTAAAGTTTGAGTTAAAGACACGGAGCTGCAGATGGATTATGGACATGAAGCAGGCGTAGCTCGGTTGGTTAGTGTGCGGCTTTCAGAGCTAAAGGTTCTCAGTTCGATCCTCGGTGACTCCAATGTCTGCTTCGACTTTCTCCTGGTCCGTGTATTTTTAGCTCCTAAAACGGATCTTAGGTCCGCAAGTTTATCAGTTAATTACAGTCACATCCTGATTACCCCTGTTAAAGAAAAAGTCACCTTACCTTAAATTTAACCTTTACAATGACTGTGTTCCTTGAACGGATTTAATTATCTGCTCTAAGTTGTCCATTAATCATTTTGCTATGAAAATTGTGCTGTTTCAGGCTTCACATGACATTATATAACAGTGCAGAACACTTATTCCTGTGTGGAGCCACGCAAGTGATTCTATAAAAAGATCGGTGATCTCATTCAACTTTGTATAGTGTTTTCAGTTTTCCCAAATTGTGAAATTGTTTCCTTGCAGCCACTCTATTTCAACTTGAAAGCTTGTTGTTTGCTATTTACACATACGATACGATACGATAAGAAACCTTTATTTATACACGATAATTTTTTAAAAAAGCTTACAGCCTGTGGGGTCGTATAACATAACATCCAAATTTTAAAATTCTAAAATTCTTAAAAATCTCGAATTCTTCTAATAAATAAAACTGACAACTGACTAAAATTATTTTAAGTTTTAACCTTAAAAATAATTACATTAATTGTTTAATAAGTCTTTACTCCGAAGTTTTCTTGTTGAGACGGAAGTTACATTAAATTTAAAATTTCTAAAATCGTCAAATAAAACGAGTTTTTTTAACCACGTTCCTATGTGAAGTGTGTGCGAGGTCTTTGTTGACTCTGACCATTGCATTGCACATTGTATCTCCTCTGTATGCGATGGAGTGTTTCATGTGTCTCGTGTTGAAGCGTGGCACCACTAGTGAGTCACGTGCCCTTAACGAATGTAAGTTAGTTCCTCGTTTTATTATTCTGCTCCTTAGAATCTCTGGTAACCTATTAATTTTCAGACCGATTGGGCCGAACATGTTTTGACCGAACCACGAAGCGAAAAATTTAGAAACGGTCTCCGCCTCACATAGTGTAGCTGAAAAAGAATATAAATAAAATAGCTTCGCTTGACAGCTTTATTCCTTTCGGTGCGCTTCGTTGTGATTGGTTAACAAAACGAGCTTCTCATTGGCTGAATTGCTGACCATAAGAAATTTCGATCCGAAAACCAGTCAAAGCTCAAGCTAATGGAAATCTTTAGCTGTTTCACATCGTTCATTTTGAAAGTTTGTTGGAAAAATTTAGCACTGATTAGCGTTCGGGCAAAACATTATTGTTAGAAACAGTGGTAGCTATCAAATAATTGGACAGAAACCCAAGTACACTGAAGGTGATTTAGCACAATTTATGACTGCATGGGGTGGTAAGTTTTAGGAATACAGAAATATTTTTTGTTTGAATGCAGCGACCTTCCTTTGTTTTATTGCCCTAACCTTTGTAGAAATGTAGGGCTTGAACAGCTTTTAGCCTCTGATATTAAGAATGGCAACTGAAAACAAAAAAGACATGACAGTTGCAACAGGAAATGAGAGACCACCCTAATCATGTAGTAATTTTGATGGTCAGTCGGTAATCTTTAAGAATAGAGAAATATTTTTATTTGAATGAAGCGACTTTTAACGTCACACTTTCTTTTGTTTCGCGGCTGTGCATTGTATTGGACTAAAAGCTACCTATCTAATAGACAACAATACGTCCAATTTAACGATTGCCGGCTTCGAACAGAAAGAAAAGATACTTTATGGAATCCATCTGAGATTCATTCTTGGTCCCTTACTTTTTTTTATATACATAAATGATAATTCCAGCATATCTGCTACTGCCGAATTAATTATGTTTGCAGACGATACAAATCTTTTTTTATTCTCAAAAAAACCTAAAAATCTTAATAAATACATTACATCAAGAACTGGATAAATTATCTGATGGTTCAAAGTCAACAAACTATCCTTAAATCTGGAAAAAAGTAAATTTATCTGCTTTAGACCTAGACAAAAACGAATACAAAATGACTTCGAGATCTAAATTAACAACAAAGAAATTTTCTTAAGTTAAAGAAACTTCCTTTTCGGGTGTTATCATAGATGAACATCTCACTTGGAAGCCACATATCACTAATATATCAACAAAAATTTCAAAAGCAATAGTTATTATTCGCAAATTAGGTTTTTTGCTCCTAAAATCCTCATTATGCACATTATATTTTGCCTTAGTATATCCATATTTTCAATATTGCAATATTGTTTGGACAGACACATATCCATCTATCTGTCATGCTTAGTACTCTCGCAAAAGCGAGTTGTTAGGACCTTAACCATAAGCAAATATGATGCACACACTAACACATTCTTCAAAAATCTAAACTTGTTTAAGTTTAATGACATCTGTAAATTACAGAACGGGCAGTTTATGTACTTTCATAGAAATAATATCCGCCCAGACAAATCTAACAGACGATTTGTTCGAACTAAATATATGCATTAAGCTATAACACTAGAAACTCTAATCAAGCTAGGTATCATTAAGTATCATGTCTCTTTTGCTAGAACACGAACAAAACAATTCTCAATAAAATTCCGCGGTCCCAAGCTTCTTAGCTCAATGAAAGACGAAATTGTTAACAGCTTTTCATTTCCTTTGTTTTCTAAACAATTTAGGAAACACCATTGTAGTTCATCATAATGTTTACTTACACCATATGTACTTATACACACTTTCTTCTATAATACCTAATTCTCACAATATAATGAAATTTTGTACATATGTATATAAATAGAGAGAGGTGTGATTTTGAAACGGTCAATAGTTTGCAAAATATTGAAATGTACCGGGAGCTTGGCTTCTTATAAGCCGATGGCTTCTCAATAAGCTTCCTTGCTTTTATTGAAAATTGTATTTTAAAATAATATATCTATTGATTTATTGTAAATATTGGCTCAATAAATTTAACTTAAACTTGTTTTTTGCCCTGCCCTTTGTAGACGCTTGTATCTTCAACAGTTTTTGGATTGTATTCTGAAACGGAATTGCAGTAAAAACAGGAAAGACATGACAGCTGCAACAGGAAATGACAGGCCACTCTGGTGTTGTTCTCTACCTAGTCTCATCACCATATTGTTTTATATACACTAAAACAACCAGAACCTATTCCAGTACATTACATGATGAAAAAACGTGGTGTTTACGAGATCCAATAAAGTGCTCATTACAGAAGGACATAAAGCTGGATAAAAAGTTAAATAGTAAAAGTGTTAACGTAAAAAGGCTTGCAAAAATTACTGCAGTTTCACATTATTGTCGGTCTGAAGAAAAAAAAATTATGTTAAATAAGAATGGTGGATGATCTCCCAGGTCGTAAATAATATTACCACTATATCTTCTGTATTCAAGAAAAATAGAGAATGTGTTATCAGTGAGAGTAACAGATTGATTTTTATTCTTGTTGGTTGAAGAATAGGAGGCAGAAGAAATAAGACTCTAAATTTCTGATAAAGTCATCAGTGCAACTTTGAGACCCATTATAGTCGAGTGTTTGTTTTCGTTGGAGGCCTCATCAGTTTACTTTCAAGAAAATGTCAACATTTGTATTAGGATGGCTTTCAGTTGTAACTTCACATTAAAAATATTGCTATAAAAATGGTTGTCATTAAAAGACTCCCCATCATAGCTGGGACAGCAGCGTTTTCTCTGCAGTGATATAAGAAGTCTTTGTTAATATATAATCATAATATAGAAAAACCTAAAGGTGTAATAATCAATCAATACATAAATAACACTAATCTAAACATGATAGCAAGAGTAACACAAGCTGATGTGGTCGTACGCAAAATGCTTTAAAAAATAACTCTGAGAAAAATCACTATTAATATTAATGAAAATCCGTGCCCTTCCTAGTGTATTAGATCTTGGTGTAAAACCTAAAACTTGAGTTAAAATTTCACAATGAAACACTCCAAAATGATTAGTCAAAATTGATGTTCCTAATCAAACGTTCAAACAACGAATGAGTCTCACTAGACCTATAGACGCACTGTCCATTGTGCTCCACTATGCAGTAGTACATGACAAATACTAAACTAGAGAGATGTGGTTCAAATAATGCCATCAGATTTGTATATTCCCATAGGAGATCCTCGTAAGGCTTTGAGCATGTGCTTGCCGAAAGTTATTTGGAATTATTTGTTTACCAAAATCAAAGTTTGATGTTGTTTTAGCAACTCACTTATCTATTTAAGTTAGTCGAATATTTTAGTAGAGACGTGGAGAGCCGTTGTTTTATGAGTCAAATGAATTATGAATGAATGAGTGGATAAAAAACAAGATTCGATATGTGAATGGTAAAATTAGGGTTAACTTAAGATTTTATATCCACAATTTTTAGCATAACTTACGAATTGTTGATTCATAGGTTCATTAGCCATTAGGATTAAAAGTACTGTTCATGTATTTAAAACTTTATGATGACCAATATATATGTTTTATTTATCTAAATCACACAGTTGAAATTAAACTCTTTGACTCTTAACTCGCGACTCATGTATGACTCGCAAGACAACAACAACAATATCTCTATTTCATACATTTACAGATCTTAATGCAATTTTAAATAAATAACAAATATAATTTAATACATTAACTCCAGTTTTTACGAGGGTTACCTGAAATAACTAAAGAACTAATCGTACCAGGTGACCCAGGCCAGAACAATTACTTCATTGGTTATCCATTATCAAATATACACACACACTTAGAAAAAAGGGGAAAAAATTAACATTGTGTATCAGGAGATACACAAATATAAGCGTTCAAAACTGGGAGAGGAAAGAGGGAGAAAGGATGTCAAAGCTGCATGGACAATATAAAAAAGCTAGTACTTTTTAAGGAATTGGGATGTTAGGAATCTCTAAAAAAATATTTGGATAGTATTTTTCCTTATTTTCGGACCTTGATATTTAATGTTGGAATTTCCATATTGTTTTTCGTATTTTTGCTTCTTGGTAACGACAGAGCTTACTGAGAAGCCAATCTAGTATTATATGAATGTTTACTTGACACAATATAACTGAAGAAATCAGAAAAAAATAGAGATTTGCTGTGGGACTGATACAGACATAAACCAGTATGAAGAAAGATTAAATCCTTAAATTTGAGTATTTTGAAAGCTTTGAAGATAAGCCTTGAGTGATCATCATATTTAGAAAAGTTCATAATAGTGTTCAAATAACACTCAAAGCGTTGTCTTAGATATATAAATATACTTAAGGGTGCAGTATGAAGACGTGTAATTTTGAAGGCAAACAATTAAGTGATCTATACATAACAGTACCACCAGATTTTGATATTTCCATGGAGATGTAATTCATTTGGCTTTCGCAGGAACTTATTTGGATTTATTATTAATTTTCAATTCGTGGTTAATAGACAAGAATGCAAATATGTTGTTTGTTGTAATTATTCCTGTTTCAGCTTCTAAAACAGGATGTGGTTTGCTACGTTTAGATTATTTGAGAGCTTCCTTTGCTTTCCCACAGTCATTTAATGTTTAGTTATTGCAACGTACTCGAAGCTTACCAATAAACAACTATTGAAATCGAAAGCTGTTTTTGCTTCAAGTCCTATTTTTATAGTAACTATTTTAATAGTTACTAAAATAATCAAAATACTATAATTCGTCTGTTCAATATATAAACATTATAGTGTGACGAGGTAGCCAATCAGAATGCTACCGTTTGAAGAGCATAAAAGGAAGTGGGTTTGTAGTATTTCCGAGTTGTTTTCTTTTGTTTATTAGCAGAAAGATCGTCAATTGTATAATCTTCGAACTGCAAACAATAAAGTCGCTGGGTATAAATATACGTAAGAAGCTTGTTTTTCATTCTGTATCGTTCCTGTGGAACAGGACTCAATAAAGAAAATCCGCGGATGCAAACCCATCAAGTGCTTTGGAAGGAACTCAGAGGTAGGCATACAAGTAGTATACTTTTAAGGATGAAAAACTTGCTCTGTTGCTCCTTTCACACATGGTTAAAAATTGATAGATACAAATTTAATTTTGTTTTTGGTATGCCCACGAGCCATTTGTTACCTTTCGTAAGATTGAGGAAATTAAAAAAAAAATGGTCAAGCCGCTCCGATGCTCTTTAATCATTGTATTTGTATTTTTCAAACCGAATTTAATTAACCGTCACTTTTTCTTTCCACCCAAGGTGCTTGGTCGGGTTAGGAAAAAGTTTATAGCTATGTCAATTAGACTATGTACAGCACCATTTTTCACACAAAGCTAAGGTCGCTGTCTCATTAGTCAATTGAATCGATGGAAAGAAACGAGTTATACTGATTATCATTGGGGATAAGTGGTAATTAGAGTTTTAAGTTGTATGAAGATCTAGGGTTGGGTTTTGGACCAACAATCTACCTGACTTTTACTTATTGATTCGTTCGGGCTAAGACCATGCAGGATAACAGTTAAACAGGTAATATTTCTGAATCACAAATTTAAAGATAGAACTGTTAGAATATTACTCATCGACTTTATGGAAATATTGACTCGTGATTTCTTGACTTAAGATTCGTGAAAAAGTCTCCAAGAAACTTCATCATCAGATCAACTTGATTTAAAACTTTTTCATGATGTACTCAATGTCCCGTTCGGGAATATATATTAGCCAAATGATTTTTAGGGTATGTAAGTGTATTTCGCGAGTAGGATTTGTTGATTTCATATACTGATAACCTAATGGAACTGATCCATTACTAAAACCTTAGTAGGACGGTAACATAAATAACGGTCCTACTTGTTATTTTCAACTCGCCTGCATGCAAAAGTTATTTTGTATTTAATTGCTTGGAATGTCCTGGCCTTGAAAACTTTGTTCTGTACATAATTTTTTTTCCCTGGTATTGACAAATCTCATATTGCACAGCTTAGTACAGGACTATTTAGTGTACACATTAAATTACTTATTTTTTTGATGCGGAGGGTTCGTGACCGTAACTAGTGTTTAACATATTTTAAAAACACCCAATTTATACTGAAATACTAGTTGGAAAAAATGACTGTCTGGGGCGTCTTAATTAAGCAGTTGACGAGGTGGGCACCAATAAGAGACAAGGTTTATTCACTGAATACACTTCTCTCATGAATGATGAAGAAGGCGTGCGACACCGCTATGCTCCAACCTAGGCATGCATCCAAAATAGATAAGTTACAACAAATCGAAGCGGTCCATTTTATGAAAAATTTTCCTCGTCTCTTTTATTCTTCTTAGATATGTTTCATATGTGTACGTCTATAAAACGGAAATCTAGAGCTGCTCTTTCCGAGATCTCTATAGTGATTACTTAGTTACGTGGTGTGGCGTAAGCATGATCCAAATCTCACTGAAGGGCGTAGTCTTACTAGAAAAAGATCAAACCTTTTCAACACAAAAAACTGATCGATACTTCAGTCACATATTTTACTATTTGTCAGAAGTCTAAAGACAAAAATACGTGCTTTTCGGACACTATACTATAAAATTGTCAGTATTGATACAGGAATTTAGCTCTTTTGCCTAGTTCGAACCTCCGGCCAGCCGGAGTTGGACTTTGGTTCGAAAACAAATTAATGCGTTACAGAACAAACCCCTGTATTCCGGCCCTGCCCAATGCTGTATTTTGTCAAGAACGAATTAGATATGACGAATTACAGAGGAGTAGACTACTAAACAGACATTATATGTACATGAATTATCAATCTGTTGCCGCCATCCCAGGAGACTCTTTATAAAGGCCAATCATAAATACAGTCTTAGAAACTAGAAGACGACCGTTTAAGAAAACGGATCATTAGAAGGCTGTCACACTGTAGAGCTGACACTTGACAATGCGACCAGCAAGACTTATTGCCTTTTGTAGTTATCCAGCCAAGCTGGCACTGAGATTGCATTCTTGGTTACCAAGACATGCAGTCATTATAGTATCGTTGTAAGTTCTAGCAATAGTACTGTTTGGGATATGATGTTTCAACAATAATTATATTTCTTAAGTATTTTTTAATCTTTTGAGTTGACGAAATCTATTTCACAAAACGTAAGTTTTGCCAGAACTAAAGAAGAATTATAATACCTTAGCCTGTGAACAGGCTTTCCGTTCGAGCGGGGCGAAGCGAGCCTCGCCCGGCCGCTCGAACGGAGAAACTGTTCACAGGCTATAATACCTATGCAGTTTGAAATTTGGTTAATTACTGCCATGCGTAGTTCAAGAAATGTCTTAAGTGAATGTCATTTCTCATAATCCATTTAGAATGTTACATTGCACTAGTTTATTATTCATAAAAATTGTAACTCAAGTTCTAAATTTCAAGTTCCAAATACTATCGAAAGGGTTGGGATCAATGATAGGGATTTTTCTTAGGATTAACTCTTAAGAGTTCATTCGTGTAGTAAAATAAACAACCACACCAGCTTCTGATCCTTGGTTTTCTGCCGTGCTTATGTAAATGTTTTTATTCAATTATTTAATTATTGTTACTATTATTATCATAATATCGTATCCTATCGTATCCTTCTGAACTGTAGTGTGGTCATTATTAACGGTGAAGGAGGGGGATGATGGTGGTTCCCGCTCTGCCAAACATTTTCAGTTTGCTGGAATCTTACAGAAACCACAGAAAATAACAATATCGGATCTACCACATATTTGAATAAACGTTAAACTGAATTTTTATATATCTATTTCCTACCTTCACCTATTTTGTTACTTTTAGAAACCATTCAGTATCTGTTTACTTGCCTTATATCCCCTGGATCTTTATAGTTAATTGCTTTGTCTAAATTTGGTTATTGCAGTTAGCTAAGTAATGTAATTTTCATGTACTGTTAAAAAAGCTATAAAATAATAGTACTAAGTAAATATACTGTATTGTGTTGAATGGCACAAGAAAAGAAAGTATTAAGTGAGCACACAAATATGTAGGTGATGTTTTAAAACAGAATTGCAATGGGAATTACTGTAAACAAACATTCACTGGTTAAATCTAATCGGATCATTAGTAATGAAAATAATATTTTGTTTTGAGTCAATGATGCCGTTTGTGAGTAATATTTTGTTTAAAATGTTAACATTTGAGAAGGAATAGGAAAAAGAGTGGATATTTTTCAAAAAAATGAACTAATGATAAAAACTTGAGAGAAAATCCCAAACAATATTGCGGGACGATGATCTATAATAAAAATTGGGGTTAAATAAATAACTTATTTTTTCAACCAATAACCAAGAAATAACTGATAAACCAAGGTATAAAATAATCTACTGCAAAAAACCTGAAAGGCAATTGATATAGTACGATTTCTACTTTTCTTGAAAACCATCGAATAAATTGTTAGATTTAAAGCTGTGATAGACTCTGAACGACTCCAAGTTGTGTAACAATTAATACATTACAGAATAAATCCCTTATATTTTCAATCTAACAACAACATCGCATCTCAGTATTTTTTCTTACTCTTCTTTGTTGTAGCATAAAAGATGACTGATAAACAAAAGCTATTTTCATTTACATTGCTTTGTCAGTTTAAGAAAACAAATGAGACAACTGTGGAATTAGTTTTGATATCAACTAACTATATGAGATTGTTAGAGTAACAGGCGTTACCGGCTAACACACGTTCAACGAAAGTCGGTAACCTGGTTCTGTATCAACTCGTTCCTTATATAATTCGTTCTTTTTTTCTCACCTTTGATTTGTTGTTGTATCAACAGAACATCTTTCTTTAATTAATAGTTAAGTTTATAGTTCAGTAACTCTACAACCAACCATTACAAAATTTGTACAATTTTCAATATTGGTACGCATGCATTTAATATTTCTTTCTGATAATAGACTAGATCGTCGTTAATTCAAAATGGCATTAGTTTTTTGGTTGCATGTGTAAGTATTGACTTTAATGGAAGTGTATTTCATGCGATAAACGCTATTGAGAGGAAGTAGCCAAGCGTTGAGATGCTTTTTTGTTTGAATCCTCAAATAAATGACCAGAAAGTGGTTTAAGCGCATTTCCCTTGTAGCTGAGTTTTATGTTTTCTTTCTCGGATGGAGACAAGGCGGATAATTATAACAAATTGGGTCGAATTATTTTCTGATCACGTGATCAAATTCTCAACTGAGACCGAAAGATCAAACAGAGAAATGGTCTCGGTCAAAAGCCTAAGAGTTTGGAGGTAGCCTCTCTTTGCAGAAACAAATTAATGATAATCTGGAACTACTGCTTGTTTAAAAAAAAGCTATAAAAACAAAAAGTTGTGTAATAATATTTATAGATGTATGTGCAAAAACAAAGTCCTTCAAACTCCGACAGCTGTAAGTAGTAGGGTTCACTGAAGTTATAAATATTAGACTAAGTTTTTTTTGTATTCCACACTCAACATGATTGATTTGACGGATGTAGCTAAATGCAAATGTTGAAGAGTCACGCGAAGTTCCGAAAGGAAGCTACTTGACGATATCTATTGTTGGTGAAGTGTTTACAACTTAGGTAAAATGAAGGTAAAATGGTTTATCAATAATCTAAAATGTGCAGCCATAGGCTGACGGGATTACAAAAAGTTTTACAAATATAATTTTTATAAAATACAATTTCTCTTTTTATAAAATACAATAACGCTAATAATAAATCCATTTACAATAGAAATAATTACTTATTAAGAAGTATTTAGATGAATTAGACATTTATAATATGAAACTTTGTAATAAACTGGCTTTTTTTTTGCAGAGGCACATTATTACAGTGGTTTGATTTTTGGGGTTGGGTACAGTTCGCCTTGTGAAATAAACTGTGCAGCGGAAGGTCTTTGTTTGAAATAATGGTGTTTGGTTAAAACGCCGCTCTGTTAATGTCTGGCGTCGGCCGTGCAAGTAAGCCAAACTGAACAATTCCTGGGCATCGATGTGTGTTTTCTCAGGAAAGACAATACTCAAAGCGCGTTTTTGTAGCCTTTTAAGATCGTCACAAGAGTTATTTCTTAGTGTTGTAAGTTCAATTGTTACTCCTACAAACTAGAAATTCTACGGTCTTAGTTCTAAGTGTTCACCACCAACAACAATAATTTATTAACACTCAGAAATTAAAATAGAGAGATCTTACGAAAATGAATAGGCTTACAAATTAATGAGTGCAGGCCACCTGTAAATAACCATAAGGGCTAATCGAGACAGGTGGCTTTTAGGCAATAAAGTTATGCTACACTTGGCAAGCAATCTTTTCCTGTTTGAGTTGCCTTAGGCAATAAAGCCAAGAGTAATTTTTTTGGACTGGCTCTGATGATGCAATTTGTTGGAGCCAACCGAAGCGGTTTTTGCTGTTGCTAGTTTTCTGTTTCACTGGATTTTATTTAAAGCCAAACTTGTATGTCATGCCAGTTGTTTGTAGTAGTTATTAGCACACAATTCAGCTTATCAACCTTTGTACTTTCTTTGCAAGTTTTGTTGTCACGGCAGTTTGACAGTGCTTCAAATACAGCCTGTTTCTAGCATTCAGCTGCATTTTACAAACAAATTAGCTCACTGAACATTGTTTTTGATTGCCTTAAATTTGCCTGCACATCAAGGAGTAATTCAAAAAAGTACACCTTCATGCCATGGCGCCCCCTTAAAATTTCGAAAATTGAAGTGGCGCCAAATTTTAACCGTATAATACATCTCAGAATTCCTCAAAAGGTTCTTCTTAAACCATATAAAATGGTGGTCACCGAGTGCATTTCTGTATAAAATGCAGTTGATTGCTAAACACTGGTGAACAAGTTTCCTTTCTGTTTGGTTCTGAACGTGTAAGAACAGTAAAAACTCGCTTATGTGAACCACCAAAATCAGAACCTAAGCCGACTTAAATTTTAATTTTTGCACCCAATATCAAAGAACATTAATTTATATTGTTACACTTTCAAGGTTCTCGGCTTGGATATAAGCAAGTACACATATGGAGGTGAAGTGACATTTGATATAGGTTAGCCGCATTATACCTAAACCATTTTAAAAACAAACATTGCATTCCAAACTGTTAATTCCAATACTATAAATAGTGCTACAAGTGTAGTCATTAAATACCATTTTTTGAAAGAAATGTAACAACCCAAAGTTTTCCTTATATAGCAAATATCCAGACCAATTATATACAGACAGAGCAAAAAAAGAAAAAAAAACCGGTTTTATTGCTTCCCTTTACATATCACTGGAATGTTGTTATATATTTCCATTCACGTTTTCTTTGGCACCAGATCTCGACTCTAACTAAGTCGTTTTGGCAAGCGTTATTAATAGTTTTAACATTTTTACTGAGGAATGGCCTAATGTTCCAGGTTCATCCTTGCAGTCAGTGGAGTCTCTTGACTGCCGGTAGTCAAAAAGGCAGACAATGGGTGTCCTACCATGGTTACTGCTTGTGGTGTTTGGTTTTATTGTACAAGGAAGCGATGCGGCAGATCAACCTAGTGAGTGATATTTAACTCATATTATTAATTTACTGGTCTCATATGTAACATGCAACATGTAGTAGTAGTAGTCTTACATTTTGAAAAATTTAGTTTGATAAAAAAAAAAATGTAAAACCTTGTTTTTTATTAACTAAAATATTTCGTAAAATATGATATATAATAAATATCGAAGATAACGGCCAAGATGGCCAACAGTAGTTAGAGAAGCCATGGCAAGTGCATCTTGTATGCCAAATGACCAGCTTTCATGTGTAGCCGTTTGAAAAATCTTGGGAGGGACTGGTTAAAGTGAGGCCCCGCCCCTCTTTTGTCCATTTACTTTATGACTTAGGGGTTATCCACGCAAGGGCTGACAACTGAAAACTAAGAAATGATGAGTCTAGATAATTCTACTTAACTCTTTGTTCTTAGAGTTTACCTGCGATCCAGAGTGCTTAAATGGAGGGACGTGTATTGGAGAGGACAAATGCGCTTGTGTTCCTGGGTGGAAAGGGGGTACATGCCATATAGGTTAGTAAAATAATATCAATCCACCCATTATCACGGTATTAACCCTAATAAACATCCCTGGTGTTTACTATCTTTCTAGGCAAATTGGTGTGATGTTTATTAGAGTGAAACGTTTATTAGATCTCAACGTAAATATTTTCCTCTTCATCTTCATGGAGAAAATGAAAATCTTTAAGCAAACCGAAACAAGAAGGACAGCTGGTCGTTCCCGCATTATTCATTGCTTTCACATCAAAGAAATTGATCGCAACGACTCTTCACGAAGAGATGGAGAAAATAAGAGAAAAATTGTTTCACTTAGATTTAAATATGAACTCAAGATGAGGATATTTATATAACAATTCCTTGTTTGGATCCATTGCTACTACCTAAATATATACATAAAAAAAGAAGCTAACTGAAGAATTGTAGCATATGGAATTATTCTAATAAAACACCACTCCAAGGTGTGTGCGACGTTTATTAAAGCGAGGCGACAATTTGACGCTCCAGACGTCTATGAAAGATAATACGGTCAGTGCAAAAACGAAAATTTGACGACCATTAAAAACGGTCAAAAAATGTTTCAAAGATACAGTAACTCGCTGTTCTTAGGTTGCTTCAACAAGGCAACTCAAGTTGCTAAAATTGTTACAAAAGTTACAACCAACTATGAAAGATAATACGGTCAGTGCAAAAACGAAAATTTGACGACCATTAAAAACGGTCAAAAAATGTTTCAAAGATACAGTAACTCGCTGTTCTTAGGTTGCTTCAACAAGGCAACTCAAGTTGCTAAAATTGTTACAAAAGTTACAACCAACCAGTTTTAGAAAAGTGATTTGTTTTTTCAATCTATATAGCTACTATAATATTTATTTTCAGGTTTGGTGCGTGGATATTTTACAGCCTTGCGGCAGGTTTTGGTGCATGTATTGTCTACATAAAAAACTCTTTGCATTTAGCTCACAAACAGTATTTTCAAGTGATAATACGAAATTTGTTGTTTGCATGTACACTGTAGCTTTTACATAATACTCTAAAGGTAACCAAAATCCTAATTTCCTAATTTCCAAACTTGGCCTAATTTGACCTAATTTGACCGCACAGCTATCTGTGACGAGCCATGTAGGAATGGCGGTGCCTGTGTAGCTCCAAACGTGTGCAACTGCCCTACGGGCTTCAAAGGAGAAACGTGCTCCACAGGTACGTTAGTGTTAATGAGTTGGTATATTGGCAGATAGTGCATACATTTGACTCAATAGACCCTTCTCACGCTTCTTGAGTTAATCGAAAACCTACTGTTAGCACTCTGTAAATTTCAGAAATAGAGAGAGCAGGGGAAAGTTGGTAAGTGCCGAGAATTTGATGATTTAATGTTGAAACTGTGGCATTGGTAAAGTTTTTATAAACTGAAAATTTAACAGAAAATGTATCGGAATTTTGCGTTGGACGGGCATTCAGATGCCCTTCCAGCCTCGATCACATGCAAACTCCCCTACATTCTCTTGTAGAATTTCGGGGTATTTTTTTGTTTTTGAAAACCTCACTAGTATCACAGTTTTCAATATAAATTGTTAATTTGTGAATTAAGTTCACTGTTTAAAGTTGATCCAGATAATTAACGCTGCATGTTTAAGTTTTAACTTTTTGTCTTGCTTAAAATTAGGGTAATATATTATTTAAAAAGACTTAATAAACTATGCATGTTTCATTCATTTTATATGTTTTCCTTTCCTTTTGACAAAAAACTCCTATTACTGAAGTCAAAGTTTTGTTTGATTTTGCGTTGTAAGCAGTATAACGACAAAAATGTTTTGTGTAATCGAGGTAGCCAAATAAAGTCGCAGTGATTCATGACAAAGAAACAGTTGGACAGGGATTTAACCCTGCTCAATCGCTAGCTTAAATTTATCCCTGTGTTAGCGCGATTTATCCTAAGGATAAATTTATCACGGCCTTCAGCAACGCAATTTTACCCAGGGATAAATTTTACCCTGGAGATAGCGAGATTTAACCTAGAATAAGATTAACCCCTCTTTGAACAACCGGATCCAGTAGGCTGGCGATGCCACTGACCAACCTGTCTTTCAAAAACAGAAGTGTGGTTAGGTTTAAAATGTTTGAACACATCAAGTTCCAAATGTGCAAATTATACAGACTGATGTTTTTGCTAGTTTTTGAACAAGGACACTTGTCAAGGAAAAATTGCCAAGTTGCGAAACTTGTTCGTGTGTATTTTGCAACAAGGAAAACATGGCAAGGAATCCCGGTGCAGGTTGCGAGAAACAACATAAAACCGGCTCCATACGAGCAAGTTTTACTTGACAAGTTTTCTTGGTGACAAGTTTTATTTGCTCGTGTATAATGGTTTATCCACACGAGCATATAAAGTTGTCAAAGAAAACTTGTCAAGTAAAACTTCCTCGTGTGGAACCGGCTTTATGAAAACGTTCTCTGTGTTCTCATGCTCAGTTGGACTGATAATAAGTAGTAAAATGCAATTTAAACCTTCCTTAATCAACTCCTATTATATTTATCTACTTTGGTTTGTTTTGTTTTGGTTGATGATCAATTGCCGGATTTTGACATTATACTACAATCTAATTCAGTGGTCTTTTTAACCCTATCAGGCAGGGGCTCTAAAACTATTCATGGTTTTGAATTGAAATCTGGTAGGGTAGTAGAGAATCATAAGCTAATTAATTTGGTGTATTTTAATTGGCAAAATGACGTCATTATCACGTCGTAATGACGTCATAACCGTCGAAATTTTTGGTTTTTACGAAATCTTGCCGATCAAAATTAAAAAAGTTTAGAGACGTTTCTGACTCTAAAAAACGACAAAAAATTATACAAATTGAAAAGAAAACGTTCGTTTTAATACAAATAATAGTATTTTAAAGAATTTGAGTTGTACAAAGCGTTTTTGTCCAGTCAAAGTTTAATGTTCAAACCTCACATTAGCCCATAAAATATAACATTATTATTTTACTCAAATCCCTTGCATTCAACAATAATAGTGTTACTAAATCCGTTTCAGTTCTGTTTCCAACGTTTTCAAACGCAAATAGGCTAGGAAAAGCTTTAAATTTTGACACAGTGCAAAGTACTTGTCCGCCATCTTGGATTTCAAAAAAAAGGTATTGCGCTATACCTATGACGTCACAGATCACGTGCAATGTTAATTAAATAAGTGAGAATATTGATTTTTTGACTTTGATACTACGAATTAGCAATAGTTTTGAAAAAATCGTTAATTAAAAGAAAAATATATAAAAAGTAAAAATTGGCTAAACATGGCGTCGTAAATCGGGTTGCCATGGCAACAGGTGATACCCTTGACAAAAGAATTCCCGGAATCTTGTTCTCCAATAAATTTTAGTAAAAGTGGTAATATTTCGTAGGT
>JAOBYH010169980.1:0-10542 GCA_025403525.1 Umimayanthus kanabou
AACGGCAGAATCTGTTACGGTTTTAACTAATTTGTTTTGGTCAGACATGTATTTTAATAGAATTTATTAAGATTTTCTTTTTCCAGATTTCATTTTCCAGATTTTCATTTTCCAGATTTCATTTTCCAGATTTCCAAATTCTTTAATTAATTAAGGGCAAAACCCCCTGAGACACTTTTTTTTATTTTTGGAAAAATTGGAAAATAAAAATGCCTCATTTTTACGCTGATTTTGGAGCGTGACTTTTTTTTTTGCGTTGGTTTTTAGGGTGAATTGAATTTTGTCTTGGAGTCCGCTTTTTACATCTACTGGGTCTGTGTATAGGGTCACCTGCCTGGACTTCAATTTTCCCAACCCGCTGAAGACACTTGGGTACTGAGAATATATTTCTGCTTCACTAACAGCAGCAACATCAATTCCTATCTTCAGTGCCCCCAGCTTCAAAGCAGCGTCTCTTCCAAGTAGTGGGACACCCCTCCCTTTGATTACAATGAATTCTGCTTGAGTCACCCCCTGACCAGCTTTGTCTGAGGCATAGGCATAAAAATTCTTCCCATCTGGGGCTGCACTGGACACACAATCTATGTTCTGGGTTTTAAGCTTCTCCCACGTATCCGGCTCCGCTAACAATGTTACTGGTGGCCCCGGAGTCGACTGTGTGAGCTGCCTGAACGCATGGCGAGCGTACGCTGTGTTCACCTTCGGTTCGAAATAGGTGTTCAAGGCCTCCACTGCCTTGTCATAATCTTTTGTAGTTCCTGTATTTGGCAGTGTAGAAAAACTATCCTGCACATCAGGTTCCGCAAAGTGGAGTCGTAATGTTCTGCGACGTTGTTATCTGAATCGGCTTTAAGAATTAGGCCCTTTCCATCCACGTACAGTTCGAAGGTTGTCAACCATCGTTCCCAACGAGTGCAGGGTCGCTGAAGCACTCGAATTTTCTAACATAATTTCTGTCTCCATCGGCCATCCTGTCAGTTTAAACTTTATCGCAATAAATAGAGCTATATTATAGCACTATCCTCGTCGCCAATGTGATATCGCCTAAAGGCATACAATCTAGATGCAAACGGATTTAACCTGCAAATCTAATTGACCATGCTTTCCGCCATATTGGATTTCTCAATCTCTCCGCGCGCATGCGTGTCAGCTGGCTAGTGCCAGATTCCTAATATACTACACATATTACAATTTGTTTTAAATAAATATTCACAGTCGAGTCTAAACCCTGGTTTACATTTGTGAGACAAGCATAAATGAAAGCATAAGAATTTGATTAACAAAAAGAAAGACAAAGGAAGTACATGTAGGTGTCAGCTTACAAGTTCGTCTTGCCGACTTCCTGCAACATAACAGCTGTAAGCTAAGTTCTATCATCACTGGAGGCTCTACTGTGGAACATGTTTGATGCTTAAAGCTACTTGGTACATTCGTCTCTGAAGATCTAACAAGGAATGTACACTGCGATTACATATTAAAGAAAACCAACGCCAGCGGCAGCTCGTGAGGCGTGGCCTGCCCCGTCTAGACATTGTCATTGTCTACTGTACCATAATTAGCCAGTGATCGAATACGCATCAGTCGTATTCTCAAACTTACCATTGTACTTGCCGCGGCTTAATGAGATCATCCAAAAACGAGCCTTGAAGATCATTTGGCCAGATACAGTGCCACCTACAAGTGAGGCGCTAGAGATCGCAAAAATTTTGAGCCTTACCGATCGTCGTTCACAGGCGTGAGTGAGGTTCATCCAAAAGCACAAGAGTTTAAAAAGTTTATTTCATATGTTAAATGTTTGGTATAATATTTGAATTTTATTGAACTTTACAATTGTGGGTAGATTTTTTAATAGATACTCCCCTAAAGGCTTTTCAGTAGCTATTTACAAACTTTAAAAGGAAGAAACTAGAAAATCAATATTCGCAGTCGAATCTAAACCCTGGTTTACATTTGTGAGATAACCATAAACTGAACGCAAGCATAGGAATTTGAATACCAAAGAGAAAGACAAAGGAAGTACGTGTAGGTGTCAGCTTGTTCCGTCTTGCCGACTTCCTGCAATACAACAGCTATAAGCTAAGTCCTATCGTCACTGATCGTCGTGTACAGGCGTGAGTGAGGTTCATCCAAAGAATAAGAGAGGGTAACCCGATCTTCCCTCTAACCCACGATTGTGTAGTAAAGATAATGGCGCGCTATGCGGTGTGGTCGGCAAAGTAAAGCCACCCAAAATCTGTCCGGACAGATCGTTTCACAAACTGTCAAATGCCAGACTTTCTGTAATATGTAATGTTGAAGCTTTTGTTCTTGTGAGACTAATCGGTAATGATATTTTGTTTGATTTTCTGCGCACCTGCCAGTTATTCACTTTCAAGTGTAAAAGGCGTGAATAAACCATTACCTTTACCGTTATCGTTACCATTACCATTACCACTCTTGATATTCTTTTGTCTTTTCTTTGTTACTAAAATTTCTTATGCTTGTGCTTGTACTTATGTAACGAGTGTGAACCAGGCTTAGTGGCTAGTTAACACTACAAAATGGTAAAAACCACAACCCGCTCTAACCGCTTGATCAACCGGATACATCCCAACCCGATACATCTGGTTGAACCTTCACCCGCTATATCCGGTTAGAAAATGGTATAGGCTAGGGTCTGAACCGGATCTAACGGGTTGATCAACTGGATACATCCCAACCCGTTACATCTGGTTGAACCTCAACCCGATAGATCCGCTTGAGATAACAAAAAAAGGAGTATAGTATATACTAGGGTCTGAACCGGATCTAACTGGTTGACGAACCGGATACATCTCCAAACCATTACATCTGGTTGAGACTCAACCCGATAGATCCGCTTGAGATAACCAAATTAAAATATTGTATATACTAGGGTCTGAACTGGATCTAACGAGTTGATCAACCGGATACATCCCAACCCGTTACATCTGGTTAAGCCTCAACCCGATAGATCCGCTTGAGAAAACCAAAACGAAGTATAGTAACTACTAGGGTCTGCCAGTGGACCGGATCTAGCGGGTTGATCTCAACCGGATCTAGCGGGTTGAGGCTCAACCAGATGTAACGGGTTGAGATGTATCCGGTTGATCAACTCGTTAGATCGGGTTGTGGTTTTTGCCATTTATAAGCTTTACGTTGTCTATAAGATGCTTACGACATTGCAACTATATAACCTTACAACATGCTCCAAGCTAAAACCGATTAATAGAGTTTTTTTTCTATGTTCCAGATTATTCTCAGTAAAGGACAACATTTTAAACATCGCATTCTGCAGCTCCAAAGAAAGTCTCATAGAGTTTCTTCACTTTGTTTATTCAGACGAGGTGAACCTAAACGCTGACAATGTTTTCGGTGTTATGCATCTAGCCAAGGAATATGAGGTGCCATTGTTATTCGAAAAATGCGAGCATTTTTTGGAAGGTACTGTTGACAAAACCGATGCTTTTGACTGCTTGATGAAAGCGCAAGAGCTTGGAGCAAGTAGCCTGCAGAAACGATGTTGGGACATCATAGAGATTCAAACAAAAGGCTGTTTGGAGGCTGAAGGACTTCTTTGTTTAAACCTACCAACACTTACTTCGCTATTGAAGAGGGAAAAACTGAAGGTGGACGAATGCTCTCTTTTCAAGAGTGTCCACCTCTGGGCCAAGTTTCAGTGTGAAGTAAAACAATTGGAATGTTGTGGGGAGAATTTGAGGAAAATTCTCAGCAGTGTAATGAGTTATTTGAGATTTCCGGCAATGAAACCAGAAGAGTTCAATGAACACGTGGCAAGGACTGGTCTGTTATCTGCAAAGGAAATAATTGACATTTTTGTCCAGTTCTATTCCAAATCAAACCCAAATCCAGTCTTAAATTTGGAGGAACAGATTCTTGGCACTCCACGAACTGGTAGGGACTTGACAAGATGCTGCAGACTTCATAAATCGCCAACCTGCTTTGGTGGAAGCCATGCAGATCATAAATACTTGCCAGAGAAAGTAGAAGAGATGTTTCAAATTACAAGTAACAACGAGATTTTTCTGGGTGGATTTCGTCTGTATGCTGGTATAAATAAAAAAAGTAACTTTCGGGTCGAATTTTGTTTGAGCGACCAGGCTGGTAAAGACCTCTCAAGAGTCTTGGCAATTTGTTCCACTTCTGAAGGAGGCATAAACAACTGGAACGGGTTTGATATTGTTTTTGACGTCCCAGTTCGGTTAGTGAAAATGTTACAGTACACTGTTTTCTGTAGCATCAAATGTGAATCGCGAGACAGTAGTCGAAAGGCTAAAGTGTTCAATAATTTTACGAGCGGAGCCAGCAGTGTAAAAGAACGCGATATTGAAGTTTCATTTTCTGGACAATTCAAACGTGTTGTCGAGGTTCTGTTTTATCACACGCTGAAAGACTCTTGAAGGAACTGACAACGCAAGTTGGCGAGAAACTGAAAGGGGAAAATAATTGCTGAAGTTAAACCTCAAGACTAAACAGTGCACGAAAACAAAGATGAAATCGGCGTTTTTGAACGAGTTTATGAAATCTCTAATGGCAGTGATTTTCAGTGTCCACAAAACTGTTTGAATAGTAGTTTCTCCTGGAAAAATATAAAGATAAATGAAAAGGAATTTCGGGAGGTATGATATAGCTAAAAAGTCAAAGCAGTGTAATGCAATGGAAGTAAAGCTTCATATAACCGTATTCGTTTTGCCACTACGATGAAAAAGTAAAACTTACTACAACTGTAGTAAAAGTATTTGTAAAGCTTGATAATAAGTAAACAGGTTTCGAGCATGTCCATCTATTGTCCCACAGTTTTTATTCAACTTTTCTATATTTAGTAGGTACTCCCAAGGTAAACTCGCCTAAATATTTTTTTACATGTGCCTACAGTAAGAACTCGGTCAGCCAAGAGGGCATTTTAATACAATTGCAATCGTCGATTTCAATATTTTTAAAAATAGTTATTTTTATAGTAAAGTTTCTTATTTAGTCGGATTTTTGCAGTATTTCAGTCTTTATACTTGTGTAAATAGGTAATTTCTAATTTTTTACGTTTTATCCCTCAATATTATGTAAAAGGTTTAGTTTTCTGACAGTCAGGACTCGCATCGATAATAGTATTGTATTTATTAACAGTACTAAAGGGATTGGCTTGACTAAAATAAATCATAATCATCAGTCCAGAGCTGTTTGCACGGGTGCAATATTTATCGCTTTGAAAAACATTAAAATGAAACTGCGTGTCCATGGTTATGTGTACGTGTATGCGTATGTATGGTTGGTGTAAGTTAGTCCTACGGGAATTAATTACGGAGAATTACTACTATGTTTAAATGTTTCAAATTATCCGTGTTCTAGCACATACATGCATTGTTTGAATTGTACTAATATGTAATATTATTTTCTATATTTCGCGCGTGCTTAAATCACTGTATTGTATTGTGGCGTCATACGCAAAACGGTTTCAGTTCTGATTTTTTTGCCTGTGCTGGTGTTTGTTCAGTTACTGTGCTCACATAGTGGGTGGCTCCTCCTAAAATGGTCTACAATGGGTCTAGGGTTTAATGGAGCCGAAACCAATTGTAGAATTGCACAAATTTTAGGTATCCTACTGATGATCAGTTACTGATTTGACTTTTATTTCAGTGACATAATAGTTGTCTGTGCAGTTTAAATCTGAACTGTGGGCGCGGTATGTGTGTGTGTGTGTGTGTGACTCAGGGTTCATACGAGTCCTGGAAAACCTGGAAAGTCATGGAATTTTGAAAAATCGTTTTCCAGGCCTGGAAAGTTATGGATTTTTTTATTTGATCATGGAAAATATTAGCCTTGGTCATGGAAAATGAATAAAGTGTTCCAAATTATGGATGACTTGGATTTTTTCAAAAAAAAAGTTTATATTTGATAAGAATTTGGCTTGGAGCAAGCCGCGAAGTGCGTAAATTTACACCGCCCAAATGTCTCGTACGGTTTTACTTCCGATAAACTTTGTAAATGTAATGTTTGACAACCGTTCTGCATCGCCCAATCAAATTTGTTTTGCAAAACTACGAGGCTCATGGCTCTCGTTAGCCTGCCAAAATCGCTTCCGAGCACAGGAGTATGAATGTCAACATTAACGTGAATTCGCTTCTTTGATTTGTTTTGTTTTTCGGTTTGTTGAACATGCCGGGCAAATGCAGTTTTCAAGATTCCTGGTTAAGCGATCCTCAATATTCCTAGTTTCAAAACATGTTTCCAGACAGTCCCACTGCAAAGAAGTTCTCATGTGGGAAAAAAAGTGTGCTTATCTTGCTTACTTCGGGGTTGCACCATTTTTCAACAATTATTAGTTGATGAAGTAAAAAAGGTTGACACTTAAGTTTTATTGTTTGGTGAGTCACATAACAAAGTCGCACAATCAAAGCAAATGGATCTACATTTAAGGCTCTGGGATGGACATGCAAAAGCAATCGACATGCTGGAGAAGATCACAGGATATCTAGATTCGAGCAAGTTTGACAAGTCAAAGATGTTGCAAATTTCAATTCACAATGTCAACTGGAAGTTCTATGAATTAATTCAAGAACCAATTTTAGATGCTGATGAAAGTGCACCGAGTTTGATTAATGTTGGGACATGCAGGCTACATATGGTCCACAATTCCTTCAAAGCAGGGGTAAAAGCTTCTGATTGGAATGTAGATGAAGTGCTATCCTCACTGTACTATCTTTTTGTAGATTCTCCAGCATGAAGGCAAGATTTGCCAGAAATAACAGGAACTGTAGTCTTTCCTTTGCAATACTGTAAGCACCGTTGGCTTGAGAATGTACCTGTAGTTGTGAGAGCACAAGAGATTTGGAAGCAAGTGATTCTGTATTTAAAAAGGTACAGACTGATAAGAAGTACACCGAGCCAACATCCAAGTCATATAAGGTTGTCCGGGGTGCTGTTAATGATCCAGTCATGCCAGCAAAGATGGTTGCATTTGAATCAGTAGCAAAGCAATTCCAGCCGTTTCTTGCAGTCTTTCAGAGTCTCTTTCAAAGAATATTCAGTGTCTAATGAAAAGAATTGTCAAGTCTGATGTCATCAAAGAAGCAACTTCAGGCGTGAAGCTACTCAAAATTAACCTAAAGGACAATGGGAACTTCTTGGATGTAGCAAAGGTGAATTTGGATGTGAATATGGAATTTGTTGCAGTTGGCTTCTTAAAGATTTACATGCCAAGCGTACAATCAGTGACTGCCAAGTAACCCTAATTTGCATTGCAGTGTTTATATTGACATTTGCAATCATGCCCTAGAGTACATGGTTAAGAAACTTACAGCTGAAATCTTACTGGGTGCAACATGACTTGATACACTTAACTAACAAAGAATTTCAACACTTCAACTTATAAAAAGATAATGTAAAATAATTAAATTTCAAATTTATATTTTGAGAATGTAAGTAACTTTTCAAATAGCAGAAGAAATCACACAAGTACATGTAGCAGTGTCTGACATTGTTTTTGCTAATGTAATATTGTCATGTGAGCTGCCATTGATTCTGAAGTAGATGGAAGAAAATGTGTAACTAACCAATTCGCCAAGAGCTACCAGCTCATACTGAGGTGCATCTGATGAAAATTATGCATCTTTAGAATGAAATTTGGAGGTTAGTGATTCAGAGGGTAGGTGCTCATATCTTTGTCTCTTCTTGCAATGCAGATCTTTGAATTTAGGAATGAATTCCGGTCCTTTGTAAAGGCCACCACTCAGAATCTGATTGAAAAGACACCACTAGCGTATTCACTTCCTCGAAATATGTCTTGCTTGGACCCAAGGCATATAGTAACAGAGATGGGGGTTTCCCGTGCCAGATTTAAGATTGTCCTTAAGAAGCTGGTCGAGGTAAAAAGAGTCAGCAGCCATGATTGTGACAATCTCAACTGGAACGTTGACAGGCTGGATGTGTTTCTCTATAACCAAATTGGTTCTGTTAGTGCTCTCTCTAATCTCTGGAACTTAATCAGAAACTTGTTTGTTCTCTCTCGTGGTCAAGCCAGTGTAGAACGAGGGTTTTCAATCAACCGCCAGGTCATGCTTGACAAAATGAAAGAGCAAACGTTTGTTGCTCAGCACACAATTAGCGATCATATCAACAAACCTGGCAAACCTTGTAATTAGCAAGGAACTGCTTGCTGCAGCGAGTAGTGGAAAGCAGCGCTATGTTTGTTATTTTAAAGAGTAACGGCAACAGCAGGAAGAAGCTGCTCAAAGCAGGAAATACGCAAGTCTGTCAGTGACGATAAGAGAGAGTTAGAAGAGAAGAAAAAATAACTCACTGCTGACATTGCTGCTCTGAACTTTGAAGCAGATAAACATACGAAAGAAGCTTATACTAAGGCAGACCAATCATTACTGGCCAAGTCTATTGCTTTTAGAGATGCAGAGAAGGAGAAGGAAGCTTTGTTACAGGGAATTAACAGTAGCATCAGAAAACTGGAAAATGTCTAATATTTTCCTGTTAACAAGCTTGTTTACTGATGTTCTAGTGTTTTCCATAAATGTGCCAGGAATTGTTAAAATGCAGAAGTGTGCATAATTGCTGACAATTGCTGACAACAGCGTTAATTGAGACCGACATCACAATTACAGTTTCGTTTCAGGCTCACTTTCACGTACGGTTTTCAGAACGGAGTTCTTGAGTGCTATATTAATGGAGCCAATGTTGTTAAGGAACCTGAAATTGAAGGCCACAGTTTTGTGCAAGTAAAGGCTTGTGTTTAAGGATAACCCTATGTCATGCTTAATTGTCCATTTCAACTGTTAAATACAACCCATAGAATCCAAAGCAAGATATGTTAGTATAAGTCTTTGTGAAAACTAGGTCATGGAAAACACATAAAAGTCATGGAAAAGGTCATGGAAAGTCATGGAATTTCAAAAGTTCAAAAGAGTACGAACCCTGTGTGGGATTTAAAATGGGGCAAAAATGTAAGCAATTCATTCTTGATGCTTGAAAGATTAAAGCATTTCACATATTACATGTATATGATACTGTTGATCGAATGAATTAGTTGAACAACAAAACTGAACTGTCGTTACGTTGTTGTAGTGATAAAGTTCCACACATTTTGTTCTTTGAAATAATGATAAATTGTCGCAGAGACAGTCTTTTTGCTTACTGGACATTGGATTTTCACAAGAACATCTCAGATTGTGTCATACTAGTATACACAACCTGCACTTTGATTAGTGTTATTAAAGTTTAGGTGCAGTATTCAACCTTTGTACATGTATCCATACACACTTTTGTAGAGAAATCAGTACATGTAAAAGTATCTTTCCTTCATCATGTAACAAATGATTGATTTCCTTAACAGGCAAGGCAACAGATGAAGAGGAGGAGAATGTTCTCTACATAGCAATGGCCGGCACACATCAGATTTGGGTTGTGTACCTGAAGGACGGAAGGTGGTTCAAGGGAGGGTGAGTGCTCTAGGCTACTGTCAGTAATAGTCTAAAAGCGTTCTGTCGCGTGATTCGTGTCTTTTGTATAAGGACGAAGATTTTTAGAGCAGAGACATATTCCCCCTCTGAGTCTCTCCTTTGTTTTTCCAGAACTGCGGATTCCGTCCCTCCCTTTCCGAAATTTCTGGGTCCGTCCTTGACCTTTCAGTTTACCATAAATGTGCGGGTTTAGACATAGAATAGCTCTGTACTTGTTACGTGTACCGTAGAATGTCAATACTCAGTGAGTGAGATTGAAATCCTTGCTTCGTCTCCAAACTCGAGTCCTAGAAGACCCAAAAAACTATGCATGGACCGCCGAATAATTGTTTGCTCTTTATTGCTTTTGTCGATTTATATTACAATAATGGTGTTGTAGGTCACAGAAAGCGGGAACTTCTCTGCGGTTGGCGGGAAGTGGGGCGGAGGAGAATCGTAACAACAGTTACCCGCACAAGGCCTCATTCGCTCAGCCCTCGGGCCTCACACTGGCAGTGGAGAAGACTTCAAAGTGTCTGTATGTGGCGGACAGTGAGAGTAGCAGCGTGCGGTCGATTGATTTGAGCACGGGAGCCACCAAGGCTGTGGTTGGTGCAGAGAGAGATCCAACAGTGAGTATGCTGTGTCATTTTTTGTTACTGTACATACTTAGCATATCGTTATGTTAAAGAATTATAGTGATTGTCACTGAAGCATCTACATAAGTTCTCAAAACCTAAATTTCCGGCGACGTAGTTCACGCATGGTCCATCTATTTTCCACATAACTACACGTACACCAACAAAAAAAGTCTGGTCGTTTGGCTGAATTTTTCTTTCAGACTGTGCACTTAGATTTAAGCACCGCTGTCTTACAAGAATTCCGTGCAGTTTAAATTAATTAAAACTAAAATAACTATTATACATGAACTGTAAACTAATGCAACTGAACAGCCACCCGCAACTGACTTCGGTCCATTCTAGGACGCACGCGAACTCTGGCTCTTCGCTTAGGAAAAGAAAATATCATTTTATGAAATAAGACAGTATATTTCAGTACATTGTAGATGTGTTATTTTAAACAC
>JAOBYH010170313.1:0-10539 GCA_025403525.1 Umimayanthus kanabou
AATACAATGAAATACAACAGATGCCAAGTAAAGCAATACAACGCCATGCAATACTACAACACAAAACAGCAAAACATAATACAACACAATATGTTATGTATTTATCAATTAATGACTTACCTTTAAATATTCTTCAGCTGCTTTTTCCTCCATACCAAAATGCTCCTTTAAGTGCTCCTTCAAGTGCCTTCGTCATCAAGAATAACACTGGTTAACAGGCTGTAATGGCACAACTATCTGTATCAAACTACTCTTCTTGCAACACACACACACACACACAGCATAAAAGGCACTATCGGGTGTCTGGCATAATTTGCATTTTGTTTGGTGTTTTGAAACAAAAATAACTCGTTGTAGTCCAAAATCAATAATTAAAATTAAGTCAAAAGTCGATTAATTAGTCAGTACCTTGGCTAGTTTGCTATGGAATTTGATATTAATGGCAGTTTTTATCTACCTGCCGAGTTTTTACTTGACCTTTCTATAAAAGATGGCGACATGGTACTTTACCCATAATTCTTAGCAAACGAAAACCCTACAAATGCTCATAGGATCTAGGAACGCACAGAAACGTCCTAGCAACTCCAAACCTACCATACACAATGTTGTGAGTACAGGGATGAACTTCCCAACTTCGTGCCTACTTACTCTGTTAGGTTCGCAGTGTATTGTGGTATAGTCGCCATCTTTCTTAGTACGATTGCTTGCACGAAACCAGAAACATAAAGGAACTAACGTTGCGCGCAAAGGAAACTGGATCCCTGGATTTAACCTTTTGGAGTTATCAAACTTGATGTCTGTAGTCTACAGAATGAGATGACTTGAGAAAGGTGTTTTGCTACTGATTATGCCATTTGGTGAGAGGAGCATGGAGGAGCTTTAGAGGTTGAAAAAGATGGGTTCATAGTCAATGTGTCGTATCACTGAAATTGTTTGGAGACAAAAACGTTAGGTGTTAATTTAGTGGAATGCTCATGTTCACAACGATAGTTTGTTTTGTTTTTTAAGTTTTTAAGACCTGGTTACCTAGCAAAACTGAAAATCAACTTTGGCATCCTCTGCTTGATGTAAACTCTCATCAATATGTCAAATTATAAAGGTAAACGTTTTTCTTAATCAGATTTATTTGCCCCAGAGAATCCTTCATATTCTTTTGGTTGACTAAAATATTTTTTTACTCTTTGTTTGTTTTCTCATAAACCAGAAAATTGTTTTTAAGCGCGTTGATTTTGTTTACCAAAACATATTTTACTTCTCACTCAGTCTCAGTCTTGAAGGGGCATTATTTTGAACTTTGCCCTACGACATAGCACTACGTACTAACTCCGTAACCTAAATTAAATTCCGGCTACCGCCCATAAATTGTATTGACGTGTCACGAACTCATGATCAGTGCAGAAATTGTTGTTTGTCTGGTTTTCAACTGTTTTAAAAAAGATAGACACAGTGAAATGTAATCTTCCACCTTAATTTTTGTTAAAACTTTTTGTTTCGAAAATCCCCTATTTCAGTTGTTTTCGAAATAAAAACTACGGCATCTTTTCATCTTCTAACCGTTTAAAACATGTTTTGCGTTGCATCGTTCGCTTTGCAGTTTGGCAAACGGTAAGAATTTTCAAATACAAACAAGGTTTGTTCAACATAGCCGTCCTTATATTATGATGACAGGAGCTAAACTAAACCTGAAAGTAACGCAGTTTGGTTGAACGTTTCAAGAGAAATTTTTAAAATATTATCAGCTGTGTTTAAATAGAGTATTGGTAGCAGCTGAATGCGATGATTGATATCAGTAACAAACTCTACTAAAAGTCGAGAACTTCAGTTCCTGCTTTGTTAAGATGCAACTTAAAACTTAACCAGTGTCCTGGAAAGCTACACAATCAGTTAACGACGTGGATGCACTTTTTTCAGTTTTTAAAATAAGAACCAGTAAAATTTTGTTCAGGCTAATTGTTCTAATTTTTTTTGACAATTTCAAATTCAGTGTTCTTATTTTGTTCTTGTTGGTTGTGTTTTCACGAGGCATTTTAACTCAATGAAATTAATTTTGGTTTTTCTTTCCATTGTTTCACTTGAAAGTTGAGGTACTCGTACTCCTGAACAACCGCTGTGATCTGAAACAATAATTTCCCGAAAAACGAAGATTGTAAGACAATTATATTACACCTAATAATAACATCTTAGTGATTGTATATCATATATTGTGGGTTTCGTCTTGTTCTTATATTAAACTTTCAGAAAATTTTCGAATGAACTTTTATTTCAACCTCAGTTTGATCTTTTTTTGTTGTTTCTAGGCGATTTCAGTCTGAATGTCAGTTATCAAGTTTGTTCTTATTAAAAAAAAGTGCGCATGAAATGGCAGAACTGAAGTTTCCAATCCTTTTTGTTACCTAGAACATTTTTCTTTCCATCAAATACATTGACTTTTTCCAAGCAGCTGATTTGATAGAATATTCTTTGTAAATCTGAAAGTTGTCCAAACTGATGCAAAACTCGCATATATCCACACCATCAAAAGACAAAAGAAGACAACTAGAACAGACAGCATGTGACTGACATCTGTCTCTTAATAAGATTAGAAAACTGATGAAAGATTCGATCCTCGCCTAAAATGTTGTCCGCTTTTTAAAAACGTGCCTGTCCTTATTTAGCGATCAGAAAAGTTTAATGGTTAATCTTGTGGATATAGCTTTTGACGCTATCAAATCTTACAAAAAAGGTTTTAACTTCGCAACTTTAATGCTTACACGAATAACACTGACGTTCTTCATAAAAAATTAGTTTGCCATTTTAAAAGAAAAATTATGCGTTTTTTAGTCAGTATTTGTACTAAGAAGCCTAAGAACAATAACAACACACAAGTTTAAGTTTTTGAAATTAATATAGAGATAGAAGGAAATCTTGCTATTTCGGAATAATGGTTGGTACAGTTGTAACACCGTAGTATATATACACACAGTATATATTTTTATTCTGTTACTTGTAATTTTTTTCAGATTTATGCTGATCCATTTAAACTTACTGGCTATGTATATATGCTCTTGTATAAATATTGATTTAAATTTAAATTTAAAATAGATATAGTGGAATAGCTTTACACTAGCAGAAGTGAACCAAGATGCTTTACTTGAAGATAGCTCTAAAACCCGAATTGTTGCAAGGACAATTTGGTTCAGTTGTCCACTAAAGTTTTGGTCTGTTCAAGAGTATACCTTCAACAGAACAAGATAAACTACTTTCAACTAGAAGACTTGAACTTAATCCTTACGGAAGATATTAGTAAACCGGCTCCAGGCTACTACTTTACTGAATTGAGAATATCCAGTCCGTATTCGGTTTGTCGATAGTTTCTATTTCCAGACTAATTCAAATAACAAAACCATTTAGTTGGACTGATTTGATTTTTTTCCTACCACGGAAAATCTTTTAAGAGCCTAATTCTCAAATTAACCATCTTAATCCCTGCCTCAACCAGTTTATCAGTATGTAAGTTCTCTTTACATTATTCACACAAATTAAATTGATAAGTAATGAGAATAAAGCAAATGATCATACACAGCAATTCATCTAAGATGAAAAACAAAATTCTCCCAACCAGTTTACAAGCTAGGAAACTACACAGTTTAGGAGAACTTAACAATAGTTTTACGTCATATGGCGTGTTTGGGGCCGAGAGTGAATCATCCGAGCAGCAAATTAAAGTGTTAGACGTACAAACTATAGTATATACAATCGAATTTTTGTTGCCGCTGGCCTCCCGTAAGACTATTGTTTTGCATGTACCAATTGGTATTTCAGTGCAACTGGTTCGAGCAGTCTCGGCACTTTTTGTTCAGTTTCGGGAACTAAAAAATATTACGAAAGAGATCAGCTTTGAAATCGATTATTTTTGGCGAAAACTTTATAGTCCAGGTTTATGTCCTACAAACTAAACTAAAACACCAGTTTTGTTATTGGCGTGAAGGCAATTAAAATTTTAACGAACTGACAAAAAAGTCGTTACTATATAGACTACAGAAACTGAATTGAAGCAGGTTCAACTGACCATTAAGGTTTAAACTGCTTAAAAACCCCGTTCAACGCTGTAAATCCGTTTTGAACTGCACTCTTAATTTTTGTCAATTCAAGAATAGATGCTCATTCATTTTTCGTATTCACGTTATATCTGGTTGGTAGCAGTTTCTACCTAAAATAATTCCATAGATATATTCAGAGGACTCGCTGTATTAAATTAGAAGGCAATATTGAATTGTAGCTTGCAATTGGAGTTGAAATGTAACATAGTCCCTTACCATACGTCTTTGACCATTCTCATAGCTTCAGTCTCATTCGATACCTTCACTGAACCATAAACCGGCGATAACCCTCCCAGGATCAAACATGTCAGGAGGGGTATAGCCCCCATATCGTCCCAACCTTGTTCCGAGTACTGTGAATGTTAAAGCATGCTGCTCTAAGGGTTCGGATTTATAGTAAAACCGTTATGATGATCCAGTGATGATTCACAACTGTTCGGTAATTTATTCACTTACTACAGTAATGTATGAGAAGTTTACACAGCAGGTCCAGAGGCAGGTTGGAGCACGTGGCCACCTGTCCGGGGGAGGGTGGGGAGAACAAAAACAATTCAGGTGTTCAAACAACAAATAGCGAACTACCCTCTTTTCATTGTGTAAGAACGTCTAAGTTTGGGGCTGAAGCTGGATGTTCTTCATTATTTTGAGGATTTCAGCCCCAAATGTTCTTGTACATCTAAAATCACTAAATGCCGCACTACGCGTTTGCCAACAGTTTTTTACCTGCAGCTACGCAGTTTTACAAAAAGAGTTAGTTTGAAACTGAAATTTTCGATACATTAAATAATTTTTGTTATAGATTTGTATTATATCGAAATTGTATTTACGGAATTTTCTTAGAATTGTATATTTGTAGTTTTGCTAGTCTACGTCTTATTCATGTAATTTCACTTTAATTGTGTTTTACGTAATTCCAAAATAATGCAATTTAAACTGTAACTGAGTTGAAAATAAAGCAATATTAAATAAATACTCAAACTAGTTCTTCGTGACATTTCTTGAATGGTACACGAGCTTATATATCCCTAATAAGGGCGTCAACTTCAATTATTCAGTTACCACAGTTCCAACGGTATATTTAACAAGGCATGTTGATATTTTAAATAAATAATTCTTACGTACAATATTTAGCCGCAAGAAAACGGGCCGGCGTAGAATATAAATAAACAGATATTTATGAATAACGTCATGGTGCTGTTGATTTCATTAACTATTTTCATTATCATCCTCATTTTTTCAAAGTAGGTTTTATAACATAACCGTTTTATATATCATCCTTTTTATGCCTCTTACAACGAAAGCGTCAGGTAAAAACACAAGACACGATGGTTTTCTGTAATCATCAAAATACCTAGTTTAAAATACACTTAGTAAACTATATATATAAGGTACACATATAGCACTGTCCTAGTTCTATCTCTGTTCAAGCTTTCATCACCAAGTTAAGACGGTGACAAGTGGTCATTTGCGACGATGATGAAAAAATCAAGGAAGGTCACCAGAAAGATAACTAGTATAACTAAGTGTATGTAACTAAAATGATTCCACTGAACAGGTACTGAATGCAAGGACTTTTGACGACCTTTTTGCACTGAATTCAAGGGCTTTCACGTACTTTTCCTTCAAAGACACTGGTCTGAAATGGAAGTGTCTAGATGAACAAATCACGACAAAGATCTCGAACGTTAAAGTAGTTTTTTTTTCTTGAACTACGATAATTTCATTCTCTCCTCCTACAGTGTTATTTTCAGGCCTTTCAAATCTAAATTCTAAGGTTTTTCCAGTACTTGAACAACGAAATCAAAGTGATCCTTTCTTAAAATACTTACAGAACTTTACAGGATACAGTTTCCCTGAACTTTGTCTCTTAATTTTTCTCTTTAATTCGTCAAGAGAAAAAGAAATCACAAGACAAAAAAACTGGAGCGACGAATAGAGAGAAAATGTTTATATTTCGGACTGCATTTTGTTTTTCTGTGTGTTGGAGAGGGAGGGTGGGGAATGAAGAATTTCGAACAAATTGCAATTAGTTTTAGTTGAGACACTTCCTCAACTTGAGGTCGCTTTCCAATTGACCGGTTTGGCCGGTCCGACCAGTCAGTTCTTAAATGGAACGCACGAGTTCTCAAAAGTGGTTCTGTCCAGAATGGCCCTGCTGATGGATCAGAGCCGCTCAGTTCCCCCGCTCCGGTCGGCCAAAGCGCGGGAATTTGGAGAGTTGTGGGGGGAAAAATTGTACGCGAGCATTTTGAACCTTTCCATTTAAACTGGCCAGAACCAGTTCTTTTCGGCCGGCCAGACCGGACAAATGGTAAGCGACCCACTTTAAACTAACTATTCTACTATCGTAACTATTTATTTTGTCAACGACAAATACAATATCTAAGTAAAGGAGTATCTAATTTGGGATTGTCTGTCTTGCATCCCCTGTCTTTTTCCTTGTCTACGAAGTGTAGATGGGGATGAATGAAGATGTTTTGCCCTCTTATGTTGACTACTGCTCTCAAAATATGCGAGCTAGGGTTCACTTCAACATATAAAACATAAAAATATTCCTTTCGGGTTGTGGAATGCTTGTCAAATATCGGTTTACAGTCTACACAGTTTCCTCCGGATTTTGACCGGCGAAATCTCAGAACTTCTTGATTTGGTGCAAGTTCGACTGTACTTTTAAGTTTCACACTGCGATATGTCAACTCAGAGCAAAGATTCTGGAGCTCTGCGTGGGAAAAGAGGATTTTATTGACGTATTTAACAACCTGCTTACCAGCCTCTTCAAGAGCTTTAACCACTCCATCTTTGTTGTCCGAGGGTAGAGGCTGAGCCTTGAGGCATGGGCACCACTGGGGTGGAATTTCCAGCTGATCACATGATCTTGTCTCATCGTCAAGTCTTGTGAACAAGTTCTGAGGTTTCCCTTTTGGAACCTGTATTTCGCCATTAACATGATGAAGAACCATTGACTTCAAAGTTTCATAAACTTCAAATGGATGAATCAAAAGTTTGCTGTTAGCCTTGAGGTCACTGGACGATTCAACAAAAATCTTGGGAGCTTTCGGTGGGACTGTTATTGACAAAAAAGGCATTCTTTCCTCCATTTTCCCTTCAAGCGAGCCCCTGAGATTTTCGTGCCTCGAGCCATGGTCACTGAACAAAACAAGGACGGTCTTCTCTAAGTGTCCTTCGTCCTTCATCCACCTGAGAAAGTCGAACAAGTCGTCATCGGCATAACTTAACGCATTTGGATTCCATGACGAAAGCTCGGAAATCATGGCCAGCGCAAACTTGGGCAGCCTGTGGTAGATAGAGAAGAAATCCTTCACGTATGACAGCGTAACATTGTGTGTCGGTTGACCGCCCAGGCAGAAGGTGTTGCTCCCGGGTTGCTGCATTCTGCAAGAAACCAAAATTTTAATATAAATAATAATAATAATAACAATAATAATACTTACATAGCGCAGTACATTTATGTGCTAGCTGTATATCAACACAGTCATGAGAACCGTAATCAGAAAAATTTAGTTGTATAATATTTCAAAATTGCAGATGGTTGAATTTTAAAAACCTTTGAATAACAGTCTGCTACTAGCTCTCGGTGAAGAAGATAAAAAAGCTTTAACTTGCAATTGAAACATCTTTATACCCGTTATTTTGATATTTGAAAAAAACATTGTGTTATATAACTGCGTCAACAATCCGACAACAATCCTCTGTACATTAACGCCAAATCTATCACCCGCCCTGCATCATTGAGCACCTGCCCACCAACCTAAGCACTAGGATTTCTGGCCTCTCTTACAGTAAGGATGAATTCGACAAAGCATCACATGCTTACAACGACGCGCTCCGCGCCAGTGGCTTTAGCAAATCAATCACCTTCACACCCAAAGAAAACCGGGAGAAGCGCGACACTAGAAAGAACCGGAAAAGGAAAGTTGTATGGTTCAACCCTCCGTACAGCGAAAGCGTGCAAACAAACGTGGCCAAATCATTCCTACGGCTTTTGGACAAGCATTTTCCTAAATCCAACATCATGTACAAATTGTTCAACCGCAATAATGTCAAAGTGAGTTATAGCTGTATGCCCAACATGACCAGCATCGTCAAGCAGCATAACAAGAAAATTCTCAACCAGCATGAGAACGCCACACCCTCCGACGGCTGTAATTGCAGAGTGAAACACGAATGCCCACTTAATGGCTCGTGCCTCCAAAACAGCGTCGTGTACCAGGCAACCGTAAATACAAGCGCGGAGAAAAAGATCTACATTGGCATGACAGAGCACACGTTCAAGAAAAGGAACGCCAACCACAAGCTTTCGTTCAAAAACCGACGCTACGCTAATGAAACAGCCCTATCCAAGTATGTTTGGGAACTGAAGGACAATGACACACCTTACCAAATCGAATGGTCAATCCTCAAGAGAGTACCCGCTTACAATGGAGGACCCTCAAGTTGCACGCTTTGCCTGACTGAAAAACTTTTTATTTTAACTGCTGAGAAAAGATTTCTACTAAACAAAAGATCGGAGTTAATTGCAAAGTGCAGGCACCAGAACAAATTTCTATCGACCAATTACAAGTGCGTCCGCCCTTCATAAATATACGAACTGTGCATTTTACTTTAAGTCTGATGATCGCTTCGGCGTGAAACTGTACAGTAACTTTTACTAATTCTACCGATTTTTAAATTTTATGCGTTTTTAGCCATCCGTTTTCCGATGTTATATAACTGCTTTTTCTTTCATGGATTTTTAATATGAGCGTTCAATGGATGGAAATAAATGGCTTTGGAATCATGGAGACCCGCCGACTTGCCGCCATCTTCAAAATGATCAAATAAGTCTTGATGTTTTGCCTAAAACATCACCACACTCTTGAAAATTACAACAAAGATCTTGTGAGTACGGTTCTGACGTCACTTCCGTTGACTGTAACGCACCGAACAGTAACCAACCATCATTTTAAAGCTACGAGTTTAAGCCGGCACAGTAACGTTTTCCGTTGTCTCTTCACAGTTTCCATCCTTTGTCGGGCGAGGACCACAAATTGTTAAAGCCTTGTCGCCAAAAGCCTTACGTTTTAGTTCCAGTGAGAGTCACTTGATCTTTGAAGTTGGAACACATATTTATGACTGGTATTATGCAGGGTTTGGTTGCCTAATTACTGCTAACAATTTTAAAATCTGGACGTTAACTTTTTAACTGTATTCTGGATCCAACCTTCTCACGCTTATGAAAATCTGATGTTAGCACTCCGTAAATTCCAGAAATGGAACGAGTGATCAAAGTCAGTACCGAAAACTTGGGAAGTTAATATTGAAAACTGTGGCACTGGTAAAGTTTTTAATAAAAGAAAATTTAACAAAGAGTGTATGGGAATTTTGCTTTGGACAGGCATTGATGGGCTTCTGGCTTCAATCCCATGCAAATTCTCATACATTCTCTTTTAAATTTTCAGGGTATTTTTTGTTTTCAAAAACCTTGCCAGTGTCACCGTATTCAATATTAAGCCCCTAAAACCTTGAGTATATACTACATGTAACTTTGACCTGCACTTTCCTTTTCTGGTATTTACAGAGTTCTATCATCAGGTTATCAATTGACTGAAAAAGCATGAGAAGGGTCTAGTGTGTAATTACTGTCTTCCTTGTTCTCAACTAATTGACACGTCCCCTCCCCCCAAGAAACTGCTGACTGTGTATTGCGTACATGTACCTGTTAGCTGCACTCCAGAATGGAAGAGTATAATGGTGTGCTGGTTTACTTTTAAATCCAGACAGCACGTCTCTGAACATGGGTGAGGGAGTCTTATCTTCATTCATCAGTGTAACATAATCATGTTCCTTAGCAATCTTGAATAGCCATGGAAGGGAGTCGATTGGTTTGCCTTCAAAATCATGCGGCGATGTCCCAGCCAACAGTGCTGCTAGTTGTCCTCTTGTACTCTCATCCACAACCGAATATCCTCGAAAAATGACAGAGCCAATTTCACTGCTTTCCAAAAGGTTGAGAGACTTGGGCATCTTTCGTATAAAATGTGCAGATGATGTAGAATGCAACATTAACATGAGGAAGCTCAGCCTCTTTTCCGAGTGTGGGGGCTCCTTCAAATCAAAATTAGGTGAAACTTGCATGACATATTCTTTGTCTATGTTACCAACTATTGTTTTTGAAGACAGTAGTTCAATTTCAAGAAACTCTTCCTTTACATCTCTCCTTATGGATATAGGTTTAGTGGCTGTGGAAAGAGAGAAGCAACTTTCAGTTACAACTCCTAGTATAACTAATGCAGCCAGATCAATGTTTTTTATTTCAAGTATATTAGAACTATTTCGGAATGTGTAAGTATAATTATGTGCTACATAAAATCATAGTTGATAACACTGACTGGTTGGGAAGCTTAACAAGTTTCAAAAGGAGTGAACAAAACTGCTTTGTTTTATGTTGAACAAACCGTGA
>JAOBYH010170424.1:0-10536 GCA_025403525.1 Umimayanthus kanabou
AACCAAAGCCTGCATAACTCCATGTTTTTACGTTCAAAATCTGGACGTAAAATGTTGATTGGTCGAGACATGTCACGTGAAGCTGTAAGCTACAATTTGGCAGTTAGACTCGCAAGTACGTGTTTTAAAATAACAATACTCGAACTTGTACGCCCGCTGGAATATGCAATCATTAGTTATACTTGTAGGCTTAGAGATTTCTTTTCACTGAAACGGCAGATCGTCAACATTCCGTTGGGACAACATGGCATTTCCCACGGTTGTATCGCTCGTACTGGCGCTCCTGATGTCTTCAAAGACACAATCGAATTCTGGAACTTACGCCAGGTGAATTTATACGTTTTGATTTACAACTCACTGGGTTACTCCCGAGAGTCAGAACTTCTCCTCCTAAATGCTTTTGTGCGAACTCCTCAGAATTCGTTGTCCATCGTATGATTTGTTCGCGCTACACTATCATTATCGACTGGAAATGAAGACGCTGATCTGAATGACTCATTCAGTTTCCACAATTTTTATCCACAGTGATTATAAACAACTTTATACTTAGAAGGGGAATTCAAATTGCTTGGAGGCTAAAATCAGTATAGTATCAGTCGGAGCTTCTTTCCTTGTGCAAATTTGAACAGATTTATGCATGAAATACCAGCTAATACTTGGACAGTGTTCTATTTCCCGTCTATTTTGAGATTCTATTTATACAGACAACAATTTTCATTTGGATTATTTGCCACTTTATTGCGACCACATTTGCTTTTTTTCCAAGTAGCTCGACAAAATGAAGGGGATACGTTTTCCTTCCACACCGAAGTGATCAGTTTTTATACTAGTGTTCAAACAGTATTTTAAAAATGTTCCATGAAGGTTTGTTTTGACCCAGCCTCATTGACCCGTGAAATATTATACGTTCCGACATGACAAGTCAATGACAGATGACGCGATTTTGACGCGATTTTGGAATGTGGGCGGCAGAGCGTAAAGCGGGCTTTGGTTACGAGCGCTCCCTTCCCTTTCCTCCTCCCCAGTCTCCCTCTTCCGTTTTTCTCCCATCCCCCACCCCTTCCCGTTTGCGCTTGCTACACAGGCTAGTGACCTGTGACAAAATCAAACAAAATCTCAGATGTAGTTCAGTTGCAGTAATTTACTTAGCTTCATGCAACAAATGCTACAGTAGGTCGGCTGCACTACAAACGCTTTTAAGATCAGATTCAGAAACCATCAGTCTGACATGAAAAGAAACAAAAAATCTTGTTTGTGAGCTTGCAACCCACTACAACAAAGTTCCTCACACTCTTTCAGATTTCAGCTTGGTGTCATTGAGAAATGATCAATACCACCGGCGATTTAGATGAAATTTTATTAAGGTGGGATGAATTGTGGACGACACAGTTAAATACATTGCAGCCTTTTGGGCTTAATAAGAGTTGTGAATTGAGATCGAAGAAACGCATTAATTGCAAAAGTTGATAAGATATAACTCATTTGTCAGATACGTTCCGCCATACTTGTTTGGCGGATTTGAGAAGTGTCCTGGGAACCAATGATGTAATCAGTTATTTTGGGGGTCAATTTAATCGCAATTGCGTGGTTCATTTTCCTGTGCTTTCTGCAGCTTTTCTCTTCGAATTTTAGCAAAAATGTTACTCTAAAATTTCGCGTATCGAGTCAGTTTATCTTGGGCATTTAAAAATGGCTGCTCGATTTGGGGTTTACGATGTTTTGGATCAACTTTTTGATGAAAGTGATTTGGGCAATCTTGAAGATGACTCAGATGAGAGTGAAGGCAATTCTTCCTGGAGCGAGTCGAACTCAAAATCTGGGGAAGAAAATGACAATTTTCCCAGCGACGGTGAGTAGATTTATTGAATTGTTGTGTGCATTCAAGCGATCAGAAGTCGTAAAATTGACTTTGAAGATATATTCGCGAAATGTTTCAAGAATTTATACCGCTCAGAACTGAAAAGTTATTTCGAAACCAATAATGAAATATCTAAATTATTTGTGACCATAAACATACTTTTCTATACCGACTTGCCCGCATACTATAAAATATTTTTATAGTTACTCATGAATGCATATTTCAAAATGCAAATGTATTGAAGTTTGCTTTACAGTGTGCTGAAGTATTGCAATTTATAAATGTCTGAGGGATAATTTTCTTGTTTTGAGTATTTTTTGTTGTTAGCACGTGCAATAAATGAATAAACTCACCTCAAATTTTGCTTTTTGGTTGCATATATGCATGTGTGTGGTGCAAGTTGTCATATAAATAATAATATCTGACAGGCAGCGGAATGTTTCTTCAATAGGATATGAGTCTGACCCTACATCCAATGATCGTTCAAGGAACCCTCTTCGGAGAGAGGCAAATGCAGATCCACCTGCCTCACAAGCTGGCCCAAGCAGTGAGGTATCAAGAGGTAGGGGCATGAGAAGAACTGGCCATGGAGCTAGGCCCAGTCGGGCACGCAGTACATCTGCATTTAGAGGTCGTAGAGGTAGGAGACAGCCAACAGTACGATGCAGAACTGCCCCTGTTGACCCAGAAATTAGGGAAAGTGACTGGAAAGAAACCTTTGTGCCTCCACGTCGAAAGAAATTTGTTGAGCCATCCCCAGGACCAACACATCGGTTTGCAAACGGCATTGATGGAAATTCGCCAAAAACCTACTTCAATCTGTTTTTTACGGATGAGATATGGGAAATGATGGTAGTGGAAACAAACCGCTACTACGCACAGCAATATGCTGAAAAGCCTGAGAAACACAAAACTAAATGGCATGACACAACAAAGAAGAACTGCAGGCTTTTGTCGGAGTTCTGATTTTGATGGGAATTGCTCGTTTGCCTTCATTTGAGCAGTACTGGAATGAGAATGTATACACCAATATTCCTGGGATTTCTGGGGTATTCACACGGAAACGCTTTCTTCAGATTTGGAGATACTTTCATCTTGCAGACAATAATGCAATGCCTAAGTATGGTTCACCAGGTTATGATAAGATTGGCAAAGTAAGAGCCTTTTTGAATGTTATAGCAACAGCATGTGAAGCGGAATATCAGTTAGATCAAGAAGTTACCATCGATGAAACAATGGTAGCACACAAAGACCGGATTTCGCTCAAACAGTACATGAAGGCCAAACCAGTGAAATGGGGCATAAAACTGTGGGTCCTTGCCGAGTCCAAAACTAGATACGTCTCACGCTTCCAGGTGTACAAAGGCAAGGAGAAAAACCAAGCAGAAAAGCATCTTGCCCGACGCGTTGTGCAGGATCTATTGATGCGTTTTGATAACCGTGGCCACCATGTATACATGGATAATTATTATACAGACCCTCATCTCTTTTTTGAGCTCCTCAAAAGAGAAATTTATGCTAGTGGGACCATTCGATCTAATCGCATTCGCTTCCCAAGAGAGAAGAATCTACCCTGGAAAGGGGGTTTTACAAGTGGAGGGCCAACAGTGAGCTGGTTGCTGCTGTTTGGCTAGATAAAAGGCCAGTGTACATCCTCTCCACTGTTCATGCGTCATATGTGAACAACAACCCTGGTCAGATGCTTGAAGTGATTCGCCACAAACCTTGATGGCACAGAACCGCGTATTCCCTGCCCACCAGCAGAATACGACTACCAACAATTCATGAGGGGTGTCGATCGTGGTGATCAGGTGATGAAAACATTCAATGTTGCTAGAAAGTCCAGAAAGGCATGGAAGAAGCTATTCAGTTGTGGTCTTGAAATCTCCCTCATGAATGCTTTCATCATCGAAGATTGTTTCAAGCCCCATTCACAGCCAGATCATCGGGACCACACTTTCCTCAGTTTTCGTCTGGAACTGGCAAGTCAGCTGATTGCAAACCGGACTTACCGAAAGAAAGCAGGCAGACCACCTAGCCTTCCATTACTTGAAATGGACAGTAAACGTTTCGATGGGAAGTACCACCAAATTTCCAACCAAGAGGAACGCATGGACTGTGTGGTTTGTGCAGCCCATGTATAACACTACCAACTACCGAAATCAAAGTGGTCCAGGTCACATGTAATGTGTGTTACCTGTGGACACAAATACTTGTGCCTCAATAACACCAGAAATTGCTGGGAAAAGTGGCACACACAGAGGCAATATTGGTTTGGAATGTAGATGAGACAGTTTGTTTCAGAGAACTTTTAATTATTATCTTTCTGGCTCGTGGATTCTGTTTCACCTACTTTTGCAATGTAAAAGCCTTGTTGCCATGACAACAGCAATCAATTAGGAGCTAATGACTTGAAAGTCTTGTTGAAGACACTTTTAACAACCCAAAAGTTTGTCAGAAGTAGGTTTTGAACTAAAACAGATGTTTGCAACATTAGTTGAATGTTCTTTTCATTATGCCAATTTGGCATACCGGATTGTATTGATACCCTTACTCATTTATTTCACCATAACACGATAACCCAGCATCCGATTCCAGTGAAATTTTCAGAGAGCCTTTTCAGATAATGGAATAACATGATACAAAGATAAATTGAGTGTAATAAAGAATATTTTGTTCTGTAGCCCATGGTAAAATACAGATTGTGGTTTTTTTTCAACGTAAATTGCAAGAAAATATGCAAATTAACCTGGCATGGTTTCCATGGCAAGCATTCCACCACAGCAGGCCTACGGTATTATGCCAATTTTTTATTTCCCTTCACATTGGTAAATGACTAGAAAACTAACTACTCTTAGCAAGACAGTTACAGTCAGTTTTCACTGCCCAAAATCTGCCTTTAAATTGCAAAAAAAATCTGGTGGGTTAACATTGTTTAGAACTCAAATACGTTCCATCACTTACATGGCAATAGTCAGAATTTAATTTGTGCTGTTATGTGTAAAGTAAATAATATTGCACAATCAGTGTAGTCTAGCATGACTTACATAGCAGGAATCGGAATTTACTGTAAGCAATTATTTGTAAAGTAAATAGCTATGCTAAGTCTTTAGCACTTTATTAGTATATGTTCTGGACTAAGCCATTACCTAGATCATTTTATCTCTAGATGTTCAACTGTTGTAACTGAAGAGGGCGGAACGGCTGAAACGTTTTCACTGAATCTGGAACAGTGAGAAGTTCCGTCTTCCTCATCAAACTTCAAGATAACCTCGGGAAAATATTCAACCAAAACACTATAAAGATAAGTTACAGCTGCAAAAGCAACATCAGGCAGGTTAATCGATAGTCACAACAAGAAGAAATTGGCGGCCTTCAATGACGACAACCACTCTGAAGATGCGAACACCAAACTATGCAACTGCCGCAAGAAGAACTTATGCCCCTTGAATGGCGAATGCCTGCAGTCTGCTGTGATTTATCAGGCCAATGTAACACGTAGTGACACCAACCAGTCTGAAACCTACGTCGGGTTGACCGAAAACGAGTTTAAACACGCGACAGAAATCACACTAACTCTTTCCGTAATGCGAAGTCTAAAAACTCAACTGAGTTGAGCAAATATATATGGCATCTCAAAGAGAATAAGATAGATTATGTGATCACGTGGAGTACCATAGGGCATGCAAAGCTGTACAATAGCGCTAAAAAATGTTGCAAGTTATGTTTAAGTAAAAAGTATGTAACTATTTACGAACCACACCGCTGTTCTCTGAACAAAAGGAACGAACTTGTGTCGACTTGCAGACACAGAAATAAAATGCTTCAGAGGAACAATTAGCTTTTGCACCTACTTCACATTTTTTAATTGCCTTCTAAATACTTACGCAAGTCTACTGTAAATTCAGTAAAGCCTATGAGTGAGGACCTGCTTCCTAATGAAACAGTCTTTAGGGTGAATGTAGTCGTTTATTTTATTCCCCAGAGAGAGACTTAGATTTTTTAGAAAAAAAATGTAAAAGCAAACTCTCAAAACTTTCGCTGAGTGCAGGGTCATACCCCACACGAAATAGCGTTGTCAGCGAATGAACAAAGAAAACTAATCTATCTTCATCTTGTATTTTACGTTAGCTCTGCTTTTATAAACACCAAACAGATTTAAGACGACCAGTTTGTACTTATATTTTTTCTCGTAATGGTAGGGCACTCTCTTAGATTTTTTGGCTTTGAAAATGGACAGGATCTCTTAATACTTGGCAAAGAACATTCGCACAGCGCCTAAGTCAGCAAATATGAAGATATTTATTGAGAAGACCCAGCTCTTCATGAAACAAATGCAATAAAAAGCCTTATTTAAGGGATTTAAGGAGTTATTAGAAAACCTGGAGCAGTGGTTGGAATGAAATTTAGTGACCATGCCGCTGGAGGTCCCCCCACCAGCTGAAACATCGAGACCACAGGGATCCCAAATTAAGAAAGGCTTACCAAGCAGAGGGAAACACCCACACGGATGTGTATATTGTGGATCGACCGAGCAACACGCAGTGCAGTGTGATAGAGTAACAGATCCGGTGGGGAAAAATAAATTATTAACAAGCAAAAAACTTTGCTATAATTGTGCGGGAGAGAACCAAAGCCAAGTCACATGTCCGACAAAGAGATCATGTGACACCTATCACGCAAGACATCACAATAGCTTCTGGAATGCAAGCAAGACGAAAGCCATGGTAACAAAGGTGAGTAATGAGGGAGTCTTTCCCATCCTTGCTGTCTAGGTAAACGGGATTATGAGTAGGGCCCCAGTGGACTCAGGTTTGGTACCTCATACAAATCTGCCCATCTTGCGAACATACTAAACGTTAAATAATCACGCCATATGTGTGGAGATGATGGTGGCAGTGAAACATGTTAATTTGCAAATGTATGAAGTTGAAGTGTCATCACCGAGGATTACTGTACCCAAGTAGAGTTTGCAAAGATAAAAAGATGGGGGCGCTCCTAACCGTAGACAACCACAACTATCAAGAAATGGTGAAGAAATTCGACCATCTCAAAGGTGTTGAAAACTTAGACACAGATACCAAAGAGAAGCTCCCTGTACATATTGTACTGGGGAAGAACGTTTTCTCCTGAATCAAAAAGCCATTGTCGGGGCAGAGACTGAGCCCATAGCAGAGTTAACCAAGTTGGGCTGGTTTGTTATGTCCCCTGGGTTAGAACTTAAGTCGAGAACAGCACTTCTTACTCAGAATTACCAGGACGATTACCAGTGCTTTTGCAAACTTGATGTGCTGAAGCTTAACGACTGCCCAAAGCACAGCAAGAAAATGGTCCGTGCGGAGTTTAAGGAACAGTTGGTGCGCAGCGAGAAGGGCTGGTACGAGACTGACCTGACATGGAAGGGGGGTCATCCAGAGCTACCCCCAATGAACAAGGGAGCAAGCGAGACGGTCTCGTCTTGAGCTATGATGCCATCACAGCTGATCAGCTAAGGGAAAGGATTATCGAGTGTGCCCAGGAAGTACCCCAAAGGGAGGAAATTCTACATCCTACACAAACCAGTTGTGAGGAAAGGAGCACAAAGGTGTATGTAGTCTATGATGCAAGTGCGGGGGTATATGCCGGTGTGCATAGTCTCAACAAGATTTGTTATGCAAAATATATTATGGGATGTGTTAGTTCAACAGAGATGATATCTCACACTATTCGGTGTGTTTGAGTCAAACAGGAAGACCGGTATGCCTTGCATTTCCACTGGCATGCAAACAACGATCAGCTGGTGGAAATGTACAGGTTCCAACATGTCGTCTTCAGATTACCATGCTCACCTTATCTGAGTGGTGTCATTGAGACACACCTGGGCACCTGAGCCCTAAACTACCCAATATAGACAGCACTCCTGCAGGGGTGTCTATATGTTGATAACGAATATTTTGAGGGAACACTATCCAGCAGGCTAAAAAGAGATTTCAGTAACCTGGATGACACCAAGTTCCAACTTCACAAATGGCACTCAAACACACTAGAGAGTCCATCAACTGCCAAAAACATTGAGATTTCGAACACAAAACAAGAATTGGGAACGTGATCTGGGGAAACCAAACTCCTCGGAGTGCCATGGCAGAAAATAGATGATATGATCCGTGTGGAGTTGGCCGACTGAGCCCTCCCCCACACACAAAGCGGGATGGACTCGGCCAACTCGCACTGATCTATGACCCCCTAGGGGTTGCTTATCCCATTTCTCTACAGTACAATGGCCATACGCAATCATTTAGACATGACAAGCACCGCACCAACACCGAGCTTTCCAAATTTATCTGGAACTTAAAGAACAATGAAAAGGCCTATGAAATCAAATGGCCCATTGCTGCTCAAGCCAGAGCATATTCCAATGAATCGAAACGCTGTAATCTATGCCTTTCTGAGAAACTTTTTATTATACCCAACGCCTCCAATTCATCAGTCCTGAACAAAAGAACAGAACTAATTTCAAAATGCCGACATGAAAACCGCTTTTATCTTTCCAATTTCAATAGAGGTATAACCTGATTATCATATTTTAGCCACTACTTATAGATACTCCAGAATTTTAATCAGTTGCCTGATGATCGACAAAGAGCATGAAACTTTTAAGTAGCAAATTTTTAAAAGATTTCAAGTTTTAGATTTTAAGTCGCTCAATAAATGAGAAATTTGGTTCAGTTGAGGGAAATTCCTTCGAAAATTCAGTCACTGAGACTGAATCCGTTGTACATATGTACAGTTGTGCATATTTAGCTCTTTAGAAAAGATAAGTAACTTCCTTAAAAACTTCCATCTTAAAGTCCCCCTGTTATAAGCCCCTCCCCCCGGATACAAGCCCATCTATCTGTTAGCAAAGACATTGTTCTAGATAAAAGCCCCCTGTTTAAAAGCCCAACAAAAACACTTACAGAATTATGTAAGACAAGGGTTTTATAGCGGGATTTTACGGTAGGTTGCCTGAGTTTAAGTTGGGCCCAAATAACGTTTTCATCAATTGGCTGGATAAGCATTTTGTTAAATTCTGACACTGAAGAAAGTGCTGTTGATAGCGAGTCAGAAGCAGCGAGCTCAATGAACGGGGATGACGGTTCCAATAACCAGTACAAACCAGACAGGTGAGTGAAAATGTTTTTTTTCCCACCAAAGTGATGAATACAGTGAGTGAGTGAACACAGTCTTTGAAAGTCCATGAAAGTTAGTTGAAATACAATAGTACAATAATCGAGTTGAACTTGAATTACATTTATTTGTCATCTTTTTTTTAAATTATTTCTTACTTAATCAGATTGCAGATGATGTCTTGACTGAGGTCGATGATCTAACAATGGGGAAGGCAGCTGGCTATGTACATGTGTCACCCTTAAAGAATGACAACTATTTTGATTTCCAACTGCAGATGAGACACAAGACCATAAGAGCTGTATGTTTCTCACCACCTAAAAGAAAACTCCTTGATTCATGCTCCAACTCCAAAACACCAGTAAAGATAAAAAAAATTCCGGTTGGAAACTAAAAGCAACAGTGAGGATCTTTTGATGGATGACACAGTAACTATTCAAGAATTTCAGAGATAGGTTTCGAAAGCAGAGAAATACCAGCAAACCTAACTATCTCAATGCTTAAGTCAATATGCATTGGGCAGTTAGTAACTGTTAAAGCTAAACTTGCACATCTACAACCTATTAAAGAGGTTAAAAATGGTCAGCTTAAATTAGTAGAAGGATGTCTCATTGACCCAACTGACTGCATAAAAGAATATAAAGCTCAAGAAAAACTCGGTTACTAATAAAATTTATGTTAACACTACTAAATCAGACAAGACAACAATTACTGTTACAGATGATTTCAAAGAACTAGCTATACCTTTCAATATGGAAGACTTTACAAACAAAACCATAAGAGGAGAAGTATTGTGTCTTGACAAATCAGTCATGTATCATAGCTGTTGTAGGTGTCATAAGAAGGTTGAATTGACAACTGCATCTTTTATTGAATGTAACAACTGCAAGACCAAACAGAAACAAAAGGCTTGCAAAAAAGAATGGGTTCTTTATATAACATTGCAACATGAGAGTGAAAGAATTCAAATAACATTGTTTAACAGCATCGTCCAGTCAATTCTCACATAGTTGAAAATAACTGAAACTCAAGAATTGACAGAAAGAGAAAAGGCAGATATTACATTTTCGTTACCTGAAGTAGTAACAGTTACTTACAACAAGAAGACTAAGGTAGCAAAAAGCTTTATTATTTAACTCTTTTAAATAATCCATAGCTTAAAATAGCTGTAATCTGATTAGCTGCATTAAGATAGCACTTGTGTTTTGATATGCAATTACCACAGCCAACATAAGCTACATTTTTCCATATTTGAGTTGTTCTAAAAATAGTTCTTTTATCTCTGTTATGTTTAAATTGTTACTGCATGCTGTTTTGTTTTATTCACGAATATATTATAATATTAATTGAGCTGCACTAGCAACACCATTGAAGCAATACAAACAGATACACATTTGCTACTTAGAATTGGTTTTGCAGTTTTTTAAATTGTTGCTTCATGGATTTTGTACATAATTTTTATAAGAAAGATGTTATTGTTCATGGTTCTGTTAAGTAAATATTTATATAATAAAACTGTTTTAAAAGAAAAG
>JAOBYH010170535.1:0-10534 GCA_025403525.1 Umimayanthus kanabou
TGAAAGGAAAATATAGTGAACGGTAGTACCGAACCACACATCCTGGATGGTTTTTGCTTGCAGTACAAAATTTCTTAATTTCAACAATATGTTTGGTGAATTAAGCATATATATATAACTCACTTTATTACCAATTTGTTACATAAATTCAATTAAGAAACATAAATATATTATACAGGAATAGGTAAAAGTTACTTAGAATAGCTAAAAATCTAAACAAGGCTGAGTAACTTCATTAGTTAAACCTGGTCTTTGTATAATATGACAACAAAGCTAACATGCAACAGAACAAAAGCTATGGCTGACATGCATAGGCAACCACTAACTAAATAAATAACGAATTATGAAACAAAATAAGAAATTAAAGCCAGGTGAGTCTCCAATTCAATTGTTACTATTGGTGATATGAACTTATGAAATTTTCTTTTACTTTTAATTTGAAAGAGTTAAAGGGGAAAAGTTTTGTATTCTCATCCAAACCATTCCAGCATTTTGTAGCAGTGAAACGTACATGTTAAATTTCCCATAGTTAGTTCAGGGTGACCTGATACAATACGATAGTTTTGAGGCTAGTCTCGTATTGTAAGTGTGCCTTGATGCCACTTTACAGAAATACCCAATAGATGATTTAAGGAGCATATCATAATGAAACTGATAGACAAATTGTTCATTATGATAGTGTACTGAGTGTGACTTGAGGGTCCCATGTGTGATCCAAGGCGACTTTGTGTGACTTAAGGCGACTTTGCGCAACTTAAGGCGACTTTGTGCGACTTAAGGCGACTTTGTGCGACTTTGGGTCCCAGAGTGGGCCTGTGAAAGGATTTCTTGTGCACTTAATCCGTCCAACAAATTCGGGACTAACCTAAAACTTCTATTCCTTCGAGCAACACAAACACCATGCACCAAAAAACAAGTCAACCGCCATCTTGGAAATTTTTATTCCATTTATCTCTGAGTTAACAATTTAACTCACCTCGAGACCTAGTTATTTCATCAGAATTTAACCCACAGTTTAACTCAGAGTTAAGAGTTAACTCGAATTACATTCACCTCGCCACCAATTGAAGTCGCCACTACTGTTGGACTATGTCGCCACTAAAACGGATTTCTATTTTAGACGGTTTCACCGTTCTTCGTGTAGAACTAAATCCTGTTGCCATTATTCATTAAGCTCGATCTTCACTGAAAACAACCAAGGTTCTATCTTTTGTGCATGCACTTCCTTTCTTCATAATATTGCGAATGAAGAAATTTTATTTTCGGCATGGTTGGCGTACATTATGACCAAAAGTTGTCAAGGTAAAGTAAATCTTAAATTTAGAATCGCCGTTACTTTCAGTCAGGATTTAGTTCTACACGAAGAAGCAAAATGGAAATCCGTTTTAGTGGCGACATGGTTCTACAGTAGTGGCGACTTCTTTAGGTGGCGACTTCTCTTGGTGGCGAGCGTGATTAATGAATGGTAGTGGCGACTTCAATGGTGGCAACTTTTATTGGTGGGAAGATTTTTCACGTGGTGGCAACTTCAGTAGGGGCGATTTCAATTGGTGGCGAGGTGAATGGATACCGTTAACTCACTTTCGAGCAAACGGGCCCAGATAGGGAAGTCTGAAGCCAGAAGGGTGTTAACAGCAATGTAAAAAAAAATTCTGGCTGAATATCATAAGAATAACCAAGCTAGTTGTTGCCCAGAATTATTGCTGTTTTAGTCAGGATCTCTTCCAGTTTAAGTCTGATGACAACAATAGAAAGTTGAAGTTCTCAATCCATTGTTTATATTTAATGGTAAATGGAGTTTGGCGCATGCCCCTCCTTTTTATCTGAAGGGTCTTTAGGGACGTGGGTCGTTCAACGAGATGCAGCGATCACTGTGTGCTTGAGATACAAACTGTATATCATCTTCATCATCTTCATCCAAGTCAAATCCCACTTCCTTGATAACACATGTGTTTTCATCATACTCTCGGCGATTTTTCCTCCAATCTGAATCTTTCTCCCCTTCTTCAAGATGATCTCATTCTCATGAATCTTCTTCCTCATCCTCATCGTTACCCTCCTCGTCATCGTCATCATCATCATCATCATCATCATCGTCGTCGTCGTCGTCGTCGTTCGATACACAAAATACGGTTATAATATAAATGACTGAATTATGTGGAAGGGTGAAGGGGTGGGGAGGTCACATTTTTTAATCAACCCAACAGTGGGGGTGCAGAAAAAATTCCCGAACCAAACTGCAAATCTGCAGCCCCCGCTCCGCCCCCCAATGCTCATAAAAATGATACGTCCCTTAGTATAATAAACCGAGGGTTGTCCAACACACACGAACTTACTCCGATCGTAAAAGGTGCGTGTCGACCCGTCAATTTCGTGACCGATCGTTATTTTCACAGCAAAGGACTGTCTGTGTCTGTTGCATTGGTCGTGGTCGGTGGCCGATCGAGTCGGACCGTCACGAACTTACACGGTCAAACACCCTTGGTGTCGGGTCGTGAGGAACTTAGAAAACTCTCTATCACTTTGTTGAGGGGTGGGTATAAAACCTGACCGATGGCGACCAATTATGACAGGTGTGAGGGACTTAGAAAGATCTCCATCACTTTGTTGAGGGGTGGGTATAAAACTTGACCGATGGTGACCGATTGTGACAGGTCGCGAAGGACTCAGAAAAATCACGTAGACTGTGACCATCGGAGTCAGATCGTGTATATTGGACATGACTGAATAAACCAGGCTTACAACTACACTAGAAATTGTTTATGTTATGTCCTCCTCCAGAGAGGATTCTACACCGGAGAATATTTTATTCATTCTGTCACCTCCTCCAGGGTGCGAATCACCGACTTTGCCGAAGGTCGTGCCGCCGGGTTTTCCTTGAGTAAGTCGAGCAGTAGTTGCCTCATGTGACTGTTCTTGACCTTGGAGCGTACCAGGGCCCATTTGCCGACCACGGTCTGCTCCTGGAACACTCCGGCGTACATCTCCAGTAAACACACACCGAGGCTGAAGATGTCCATCTGGAATGAGAACATGAGAATTTTATAGTATCAACAATGTATCACCAGCTACGTGACATTAAAAAAACAGAGGGACTAAGAGAGGTTCTCTGCTCATTAGCGGACATTTGAGATGAGATGAGATTGCGTGGGGTTGGATGAGTCGATGTGATAAAGTGATATGAAACTGATGAGATCTGATGAGATCCGATGAAATGAGACGAGATGAGAAGCGATGGTAGTTTGGTTGAGATGTGATAGATTGAGATGGGATGAGGTGAGATGCCTTGGACTGCATTTCGCGCATTTTCATGGTGAAGAAAGAGAATATAGAGTAGTCAAAAAAGGAAGTAGAATCACCACCACTTGATCTTTAATTTAATAATAAATTAGAAGAAAAGCAGTTCTTCTCTGTTATTTTTTTCATAAGCCTCAGCCGAATCTATTTTTTTCCAGGCGGATCTTTTCGGCCCGTGAAAGAGGGGGAGATGGCACTCCCCTTGCTACTACGCGCACGTGTATAGTATCTTTTACAAAACGAAGATATTATGAGATGTATAGAGGTAAAATGTTTTACCTTAGTGGTCTGTCGCTGTACATGCGGGGCTTCCGGGGCGCAGTAGAAAGCCACACCCGGACAGTTTGTTTTCTCATCTACCTCAAACACCGCTGTCCCAAAATCCGCCAGTTTCGCTCTCCATGTTTGCCCAGTCCCTCGCCACAACATGATGTTCCTGGGGCTGACATCTCTGTGAATGATCGCATCAGGGCTAAACTCGTGTAGGTAGCACAGAGCGGCCGAGAGATCTTTCGCGATCTGAGGGACCTGGTGCGGTTCAAGCTCGCTGCCTTTCTTTCTCGTAGCCTCTAAGTTTGTCTGAAGCAGTTCTGTAACAATCAACGGATTCCCCTCCAAATATGTTGGCTCCGTCACCCCTATAAATTGTATTATGCATGGATGGCGGCAAAGGCTATGAAAAAGGACTTCCAAGTCGAAGTCAGATCTATTCTGTTCATTATCCAAGTCTTTAATAAACTCCTTCAGTGAGACTTTCACGCCGCAGTACGACCCCGTCAAATGTCTCCCGACACCACGGTTACCGCTGACCAGAATATCGCCACGCTTTAGAACCCAGGGTTGCTCTGGATCAAGGAGTGTGGGAACCTGGGTTAAGAAATAATTCTCGTTCCGTCGCTGCTTCCTTAAAATCGTATTCTCCGCTCGAAGACTCTCTTCATTTTCGCGCATGCGCCGAGATTGCTTTCTGATCTCGTTGTTCTCTTTCCTCAAAATATCTTCGCTTTCTCGAATCCCTTCAATCAACTGTTGTTTTGAGTTCAGAACTCCGATCATTTTTTCTTTCAAACTGCATTCCTGTTCCAACTCTTTTGTTCTTCCCTGTAGCTGCAAGTTCTCGTCCTTCAGGCTCGTTATAAAGTTCACCTTCTGCAGCAACTGTTGGCTAAGTTCTTGGTTCGCACCTGTATAACAAGAGTTTTAACTAAAATTATGTTGTTTTACATCAATATTGCAATAAGACATATTTCTAAGTAGTTTCATTTTAGAAGTGTTTGCCAGGTTTTTCATAGTTCCTAGTTAACATTTTTACCGATACCCTGAGCAACTATTGAAGCTGATCTCTTTCCACTTACAGTTTTCCCTAAGAAACTATTGTAACTGGTTTCTTTTCAATTGGTAATCGATCGTAATTCGTTTGCTATTGTTTGTTGTAGTAATCGAACAGAGAAACGTGTTTTAGTCAGTTTTCTAATTCGTTGTAGTACCCCTCAGAAACACGTGTTTTTTATATTCAGTTATTGTTATCTCTACTACTTAAATATCGTGAGTAAACCACTTTAAAAAAGAGAACATATTCTAAAAGAGAGAGCTTGAGAGAGTCGACACTGCCATGAAGTTGAAGACACCAAGTGGTACCTCTCGCTGCCAACGCGTTAACCCCACAGAACAAGAACAACAAATAAAAGTACAAAAAACAATGTAACACCTGTTAAAGATTCCAGTTGAGTTCGCATTTCTGTTGAGCTCTCTTCTGCCTCCTTTGAAAGTGTAGTCATTCGCTGGTTTTCTTTGTTTCGTTCTTCAATCTGCTCCAACAGCGCGTTGATAGTATTGTTCAGATCTTTCTTGGATTCCTAAGAACAAATGAGAAAAAAAGCACACGTTTATTGTATCATTCATAAACTGTGTGATGTTGGCACAGTTGGTAAGATCTCTGACCACCAACCAGAAGACACCGGATTCAATCCCCGGCCTGATCTAGGGTTGATCTTTGGGTGACCTTCTTTCGCCACACCGTCCGTAAACAGGGACGTTAAGCCGTTGGTCTATTTTTTCAACATTCTACCGGGGTATTTAAAAGAATTAACCCACACATTTTTCGATAGGAGTAGGCTAATGTACCGGTGTTGTGGACTGTTACAGAGGGCCACACGTTTATCAGTTTCTAACTGTCGCGTGTCACCCTCGGTTAATAAAGTCAGTCGTTGTTATTATTATTATTATCATTATTATTATTATTATTATTATTATTATTATTATTATTATTATTATTATTATTATTATTATTATTAAACTAATGTAGCAATAATTTATTATAACAACAACAACAACAAATCTTTTATTTCCGCTATTGATTTACATATTGGTAGAAATTTACAATGAAGAGAAGTAAAGAAAATAGAGGGGACTGGAAGCCTGAAATAATAAAAGCTGATAGTAACAGGTAGCCAGTAGCACAAGTTTCATGAAAGATTGTTGCAAGGTCGGACATACGACAGCACCATACAAAGTATACAAAAACACAGACTATTCTTAGAGCTAGAGATTATTTTAGATAAGCTTTATTTTAACAGGTTATTCATTTTAGTATACAAAATATTGCTCTTACTAGGAGCCCTAAAATTTTTAAAATATAAATTTACAGAATAAAGTAGTAGTGCGCAGGCGAAATATTATCTTCGCTGCGGGAAGAGACATCTCGCAGCGAACTAAAGGAAAACAAAGATCTGCAGGGAAACTACCACTCGTTGCTTGTTCTGTATCTTTCCTTACTTTAACCCTCCCTCTCAGAAGGGGAAGTGGGGGGTATTCTTTATTGGCCAAGTCAAGGCTTTCCATACAAATCCTCTATAAATCCGCGATAGCTTTTGAAAAATCGATATTAATTGCATTCTCAAATTAAAAGCCTGATATAAATACTTTGGTATAATACCTAAATATTAGCAATTGTTTTGTTTAGTTTAGATTTAATACGTCTTCATGGGAGCCGTTTAGTTTTTCTTACTTTTGTACCAAAAGAGACCCAAGGTCACGGTATAAATTAATTAATTATGCAAATGTATTTGCAATTAGAGTCAAACAAATTATCGATTAATAATTATGACCAAGTTAGCTATGTCCATGCAAAGTTTCAAGTCAATCGATAATTAATTAGCTAACAATACGACTTATAATAACGCCAGACTGATTTTATTACCGTTATTCAACACTATACATTGAGCCCCCTACTTGATTTGAATTTCTTATGTGTTGAGGCACATTCTTAAGTGTGCTATTGTCGTTAGAAACGATGCCCCACGAGACATCTCTATCGTATTGGCCTGGAAACGAATCCAGAATCAATATATTTGCACAGAAATAAAACACAAATTACAAATTAATAAATTACGGCACTCATGAATGCCAAAACCCCTTTCACTGTTTTCTGGCAAATATAGAAAGGCGTGACCAATTTGTCGAGAAAATTCTGATTCTGATTGTTTAGGAGTTATATATTGGGTGTACATATAATACAGCTGCTTCATAAAGCGTAGACATTGGCAAACGGTTATTCAAAGCACGAAAGGAATCTTGGGAAACCTGTATTGTCTGGCGCGCACCAATATTGACCACAGTTGGCCCAGGTCGAAGTGAGTCGAGTACTTGACTGAAGAATTATATGTGTCGCTAGTGTTCCTTGGTAGCAATTTTAAGGCATTTCGACGTTTTTGAAATTGAAATGAGGCTCTAAAAGTCATTGAATTATCTTGAAATCACTACCAGGGAACAATAACGACACACACAGCACTCTGGCAAGTCAGAATTTAGTTGGTTTGTTAGTTACAGAGATATCGGCCAGATTCGAAATTCACAATAAAAGTCTTAAGTTCTACCCCGCATAGGAAATATGATATCTGTATATAAGGCCACTTAAAAAATATCCAGGTTTATCATTAGTGTGCGTTCTGATTTTTCCCAGCGCATTGATTTTTTTTTTTTTTGGATTAAAGAAAATGCATGACTCACAAAATCTCGAGTAGATTATTGTGAAAAAGAAAACATAGAAAAACTACTTCACTAATTTTCGATAACATTTATCTTCGTCTTTAAATTTGTTTATGTAATGATATAAGATCATGCTGATGTGCCAGCTGATTGGGTCAATTTTGAATTAACTGTGTTATGCCTGATATCAGACTTCCAAAAAAAGCGCCCTCCCTCACTGAATTTTGGAACGTTTCTAATGATAAATCGGGATATTTTTTAAGTGGCCTAAAGAGGTTGATATATCAAGTTACTTGACTCACTTCAAGCCCAGGTCTACCGTGCATTGATCTGCACGCACAGGAATCAAACGAAGGGAAAAGGGAAACTAGGCTAGGCAATTTTGATAAGTTATATATTTAGGTCAAAATTCAAGACTGGTTTTTAAAATAAATATAATTCACTTGCATCTGATCTTAAGCTAATATCCATCGGATCATTCAAAGCCAGATTAAAATTTATACTTTAATCTGAAAATATTAGTATAGTAGTTAGTCATGCTGGACTAACGTCTGTCTGTGTTTTGACATAAATTTATGTGTTAAAGCTAAGAAACCATTTGCTCTTTATCTTATACTTATTTGACTATTCCTTAAAACTTCAGATTTACCTCCCTTTCCACTGCTTCTAGCTTCTTTCTATAATATATTCTTCTTTTTTTCCCGTAATTCCAATTATTATAATAAATGTCCTTTTTTTTTTTATTTATCAAGTACCACACAACGGATCTGGCTACCTGGCTAGTTTACCCCCAATGGTTGTTCTAGGCAGCCTACACCTAGCACCTGTCTCTTCTCGTGTTCTAAACGTTTTGGTTTTTTTTTAAATCTGTTATTGTACAAAAATGTGTGTTATTCTACGCAAGCCATAAAGAAATAACTTACTTTTATTTCATGCAGTTTTCTAGTTTGTTTAATTTAAAAGCATTTGGCGTTCGTAAAGTTACAGCTACTATCACACTTTGTGACCAGGTCAACCTTTTAGTGAAATTACCTTAGAACGCATACGCCGTAGTGAACTGCCCATGTCGTTTCGTGCTTCGCTGGGCCACAAAGACACTGTTCGTTCTACTCAACCTTGACGTCAATAGCCAGTACTTCAAATACAATGCATTGCCATTGGCACAAACAACGCTACGGAACAAACCGGGCGAATATTATTTCAGTTCGGTCACGCTGGCAAAACAAAATGCAAATGAAATAAGATAAAAAAAAAAAATTATCGTTTTTCTGCCAAAATACTTCCTACCTTATAGGTCTAACACTGACTCCTGTAAGTTTATCTTTCATAAAAGCGAATCATGAACCAGTTTTTATCGTTTTCGTTTTGGAAATTACACAGTCAATCGCATGATTATGGTCTTTGTTCAGCTGACTACCAATATAAGATGTTTTCTAACGAATAAGTATTTCCTAAGTATCGCGAAACATTTCTTGTTTATCGCCCAGTTTTTCATCAAAGTATGTAAAATGAAATTCTAAAAAAATGTACAAGGCCAAGAGTTAACTCGAAGACTTTCCGCTCTTTGAACAGAGCTGAAAAAGTATTGAGTTCAATGAAAACTCTGACATTTAAACTAACTGTACCCTAAGACAATAACGACACACTCTCCTGTCTTCAAGACGACTGCGAACTGGACATTTTTGAATGGTTTGAAAACACACTGATATAATTTGGTTTTATCAAACTTGTATTCTTCAAGAGAACCCAGATGATTGTACCAGTGTCCATCCGCTTCTTAAAAAATGTTTTAGACTAATATTTCCGGTTAAAAATGAGCCATGTTTACTCAGTAACGGGCGTTTGTACGTATTATTTGAATAGAGTTTGCGGACTGGGAAAACCGATTGCAAAGTTGTTAAACTAGCAGGGCACAAGACGCGTGGCTGCAGAGAACAGCGAAATAGTCGCTTTTAGCCAAGTCTAGCGTGACGTGTGAAGAGCCAAGAGTTGCTTTGCGCGGAAGTTCGGATAAAGTGAGTTTTTTTAAAGCCCGCTTTTGCATTAATCTCAAATTCGTCAGTTCTACTTCTTTCTAATTTTTTAGATAAAGGTGCTCTATTGAGACTAAAAGGATTGCCCCCTTTAGGCTAAAATCTAAGCTTGTTGAAATAGAATGCATAGAAAGTTAATATTGCACTTGTGTTTCAGTCACTGCAAATCTTTATGCTAATGACAAAATATCTGGCATAATTTCACCACGAAATCTTCACGTCCTTTAGGTTTGCCTCAAGAGAACAAAACGACGTATTTGTATTTCTTTTCTCTGTTTCGGCATTTTCGTAACATTTTGAACAAAAATGCTTGGAAATTATAACCAGTTTACTACTAATAATGCTGCTATGCTGTCGCCAGTCATCACAATACTTCAATCTCAATCTAAACAGAACTTCAAACGATACACGTGAAATGATGGTTCAATCCAAAGGAAACACGTCTAACTAGAACAGTAGAAGGAACTAACCTCTAAAATAGCTTCATCTAGAGACAGCTGCTTTCAATTCTGACGAGACCTTTTCCTGTATAGTTCAGTTTCAGTTTCGATTCGACCATGTGTTCGCCTACTGTCACCGACTCGTGGATGTTTAAGCACTGATGTGATAGACGATCTGGCAGTCAAACACTTCTCGCTGCTCAGACAAGTATTTGAAGTTCCTTGATATATTGTTCGAGAGAGAGCCGGAAATGACTAAGACTAAATTAGTACTAAAAGTAGTGTCACATTCAGTAATATCTTTGCAATCAGCCATGATTTACAATCCATGCCCAAAAGCGCCAAAGAAACCGTTTCCCAACCAACGCAAAATATTTTATATAATATTGTAGTTTAAATTCTATACGATATGATATTCAGCAGGGCTACAAAATTAAACAGCAACTTTAACATTTTCATGATTTTCTCGTTAATTGTCACAATAAATTATAGTCGCGAAAATTGCCCCGTTTTTCGGTTCATGTAAGAAGAATTACAACGTAGAATTCTATCACACAAAAGGTATAAAGGTTCACCCAAGTGGTTACTGCTTTTGACGTCTTAAGCGTAGTTAAGGGCTCTTCAGTTGTCGAGGAATATATTTTCTTCGGCGCATGCCTGCATGATTAAACCACAGGCAGCCCAAGCATAGAGTTAGTACTTAGTACAGCAGAGCGATGTGGTAGATTGAGTCGATTTTATAAGACTTTGTATGGGAACAAATGTCGAGTTCGCAAA
>JAOBYH010170646.1:0-10534 GCA_025403525.1 Umimayanthus kanabou
GGAGACGAAGTGTATCGAGAGAGAAACTGCGGAACTGCAGCATGAATGGCTTAGAGGATTTTGCCACAAGAGCTGAATCAGGTTCCTAAAAAAGAACAAGAACCCGTTATTGTCCACTCTTGTCTAGCCCAGCACTACCCTGCCCTCTCCTTACGTGTACTGCCAACCGTTGACTAGCCCAGCACTACCCTGCCCTGTCCTGACTTGTACTGTCCACCCTTGAGAAGCCAGCACTAACCTGACGTGTACTGTCCTCCCTTGTTTAGCCCAGCACTACCCTGCCCTCTTCTGACGTGTACTGTTCCCCCTTGACTTGCCCAGCTCTAACCTTCCCACTCCTGATATGTACTGTCCACCCTTGAATAGCCCAGCACTACCCTGCCCTCTCCTGACTTGTACTGGTCACCCCTGATTAGCCCAGCACTACTCTGTCCTCTCCTGACGTGTACTGTCCACTGTTATCTAGCGCAGAACTATCTTGCCCTGTCCAGATGTGTACTGTCTACCCTTGACTTGCCCAGCACTGCTCTGCCCTCTCTTGACTTGTACTGGCTACCCTTGAATAGCCCAGTACTACCCTGCCCTCTCCTTAATTGTACTGGTCACCCTTGATTAGCCCAGCACAGCTCTGCCCTCTCTTGACGTGTACTGTCCATTCTTGTCTGGCTCAGCACTACCCTGCCCTCTTCTGACATGTGCTGTCCACTCTTGTCTAGCCCAGCACCACCCTGCCCTGTCCTGATGTGTACTGTACACCCTTTTTTTTTATTAAACATTTTATTGGTTGAATTGAATTGAATTTTAACATTTACAAGTGCAGGTGCAAGTATTTAGAAAGAGTCTACATTTGTTGATAGCCAACATTAAATTAGCTTTAAAATAAGTGTCACTGTGATTTTAAAGAAAAACTAGTTACAAGACATATATATTGACAAAATAAGAAAAAGGAGAAAAAAAAGGCTTTGTTTCAAGTATATTCTATAATCTAAGCAATATTTATGTGTATAAAAAATAAGCAAAAGGTGTGAAAAAAATCGGTTTTGTTTGTCCTTTATAAGGGTGATGTAGGCGATAAAAAAGCAAGGGAAGATCAGAGGCAAAACCAATCTGACTGATTTCTAGCGAGAAAATCATTTAACGGTTTCCATTTTTCCTTGTATATGGTGTTTTTAAGTGCCCGGTTTTCGAAAAGTGCGTGTTGTTCTAATAATTATAAATATCTTCTAAAATCTGGTTCTTTTCCTGCTAATTTATTTGTGTATATGTGACTTCTTGCGAGAAGAGTACTTAAGCTAAGTACACCCTTGACTAGCCCAGCACTTCGCTACCCTGTCCTGACTTACATGTATGCTGTCCATCATTGACTAACCCAGCTCTACCCTGTCCTGACGTGTACTGTCCACCCTTGACTACCCCAGCACTTCCCTTCACTGCCCTGACTTGTTCTGTCGACCCTTGATTAGCCGAGCACTGCCCTTCACTGTCCTGACTTGTACAGTACCCTTGACTAGGCCAGCACTACCCTGACCTTGTCGACTTTTGCTACCTTTCCTTGGCTATCTGAGCGACACCCTGCTTAATCTTTATTTTTACTACCCCGTCTTGTCAAACCAAGCACTACCCTGGCTTTTTTTACAGTTAAATTGATTACTTGAGCATTCTGAACAAAGGTAACCCATTTACCAGCCCATGCCAGCATGCAAACAAGCGTATACTTTCAAAGGTATAGTGTACTTTAGTTCTCCGAGTTAATAAATAGTTCAGTAAGCACCTGAAAAGAAAGAAAGAAAAAGAGAGAGAGAGAGAGAGAGAGAGAGAGAGACAGACAGACAGACAGACAGAGAGAGAGAGAGAGAGCGCTAAGTCAGCTAGTCAGCTAGTTACTTTCGAAACAGAACTGTGGTGCTGTGTGATAGAGATTTTCAATTCCGATTACTTACAATCTAATTAAGCTCAATTATGTCAATGAGGAGCACTTTAAGGCTAAAGAAACTTTTATCCACTATATGTTTATGTATATAGGTATGTATATGTATATGTCACCACCTGTTTTGTACTAATATTAAATCATGAACACTTGATCTCCCAAACAGCGCATTACACTTAGTAACATCACATTACATTACTTTACGTTACATTATACCACGTTATATTCTTAATTTTACATTGCGTTACATTACAGAACATTACAATACATTTCGTCGCAATAAATTTCATTCCTTTACGTTACAATAAATTACATTACTTTTCTTTACTTTACTTTACTTTATTAAACCCTACGCTGTTACAGTTTATTACGCTTTTTTATTGTACATTTGTTTCTTCAAAGTTTGGATCTTTTGATTTTACTACAGCAGTCAATTTACTTGTTTAATCAATGCAGGCTGGTATGAACCCGAGAAGAAAATCGTCAATTGTAGAGCACGTAGAGGAAAAGTGAGATTGTGTCTCGTATTTATGAGGTATCGCTGGACAATAGTGAAATGTACTGCCAGTGTGGAAGCATTCAGCTTGAGAAGCAGCCTGTAAAGATTGAACCAATATGGAGTGACTTGCTCGATAACGAAGATCGGTTAGCAGCTTGTTCTAGTGAAATTCAAAGAAGCCAAACTATTAAGAGTGAACCTTGTTATCAAGACCAGGATGAAGAGCTGTTTAGTTTAGCCAATTTAGCTGAGCATTTTCAATCTTCTCAATTGACACAATGTGCTGATGGTGACAAACATAACAAGTCATTAAACCGAAAAGGAGACTTGACTCCACATAGAGAGAAACAAGAACTCCAGAAACCTTGCTATAGCGAACAGTTCACCAAATCGTCAGTCAGCCTTACAAATGATAACAAAAGTGAAACTCTTTCATACTCTTACGGTTCCGACCAGTGCCGCAACAAGTCATTGGGTGTTCACAAAAGAACTCATCCTACAGAGAAGCTTCACATTTGCGGCCAATGTAACAAAGCATTCAGCCAATCTGGGAACTTGGTTAGGCACAAACGAACACACAGTGGTGAGAAACCGTACAATTACGACCAGTATGACAAATCATTCCGTCAATGTGGCAACTTAGTTGAGCGCAAACGAATTCACACTGGTGAGAAAATTTACAGCTGCGACAATTGTAACATGTCGTTCAGTCGTTCTAGAAACTTAGTTATACACAAACGAACGCACAGTGGCGAGAAACCATACAGTTGCGACCAGTGTAACAAATCATTCAGCCATTCGGGGAACTTAATAAGGCACAAACGAGTTCACACTGGCGAGAAACCGTACAGTTGCGATCAGTGTAGCAAATCATTTAGCCAATCTGGGGACTTGGTTGAGCACAAACGAACTCACACTGGTGAGAAACCTTACAGTTGCGACCAGTGTAGCAAATCATTTAACCGATCTAGGAACTTGGTTGCCCACAAACGAACTCACACTGCAGAGATTCACAGCTGCGACCAATGTAGCAAGTCATTCAACCGATCTGGATACTTGATTAGGCACAAACGAACTCACACTAGTGTGAAACTTTACATCTGCGACAAGTGTAACAAGTCATTCAGGGAATCTGGGAGCTTGGTTAAGCATAAACGAACGCACACTGGTGAGAAACCATACAGTTGCGACCAGTGTAACAAATCATTCAGTACCTCTGGAAGCTTATTTAGCCACAAACGAATTCACACTGGTGAGAAACCGTACAGCTGCGATCAGTGTAGCAAGTCATTCAGCCGATCTGGGTCCTTGGTTGAGCACAAACGAATTCACACTGGTCAGAAACCATACAGCTGCGACCAGTGTAACAAATCATTCAGCCGATCTAGGTCCTTGGTTGGCCACAAACGAACTCACAGCGGTGAGAAACGATACAGTTGCGTCAAGTGTAACAAATCGTTCAGCCGATTTGGGTCTTTGGTTGTCCACAAACGAACTCACATTGCTGAGAAACCTAATAATGGCGAGCAGCCAGTGAATCGAGCCATTCAGTGAATTTAGTTCCTTGGTTAAGCACAAACGAATACACACTGGTTCGAATACCTTAGAGCTGCAACCGGTGCAAGGAGTCATTTAGCACATCTGGGCCCTTGGCTGTTCACAAACAATCCCTTACTATGAGAAACCTTAGTGTTGCGGTTTGTATTAGTGAGAAGTCATATTTTGTTGCGACAAGTGTAAGAAAGCATTCAGCATATCTGGTGATGTGATTAGCCATAAACGAACCCACACTGGACTGGTAAGAAACCTTACAGCTGCGACAAGTATGGCAAACCATTCAGCCAATCGGGTCCTTGAATGCCTACAAACGAATTCAGACTGCCGAGAAACCTTGTAGTTGCGACCAGTGTATGAAGTCATTCGGCGCAATTAGTTACCTGTTTAAGCACATACGAACTCACACTGGCGCGAAACCTTGCAGCTGCCACTAGTGTAAGGAATCATTTATGCTATCTGGGAATAAGGCTGAAAACAAACGAGCTCTCAGAGGTGAAATACCATACAGTGACTGTTGACCAGTGTAAGAGGCCAATCATCACATCTGCGCATTTGGCTGTTCACAAACGATCCGTCAGGGACCGCGGAGCAGGAGGGGGAGGGGGCCAAGGGGCACGTGTCCCCCAATATTTTTAAAATTATAAAGAGTTAGTAATAAAAAGTGTTGTTCCCCCAATATCGAGTCACTAATGTGCACCCCCCCCCCTCCCCCAATCTCACAGTTGCTCCGCAGTCCCTGTCCTTCACTATAAGAAAGCTTGGGCGACTCTGGGAACTTGGTTAAGTACAAACGAGCTCATAACGGTGAGAAACCATGTTGCCAGTTGCGACGATAGTAATAAATTGGATCTACTTATCCAGGGACGTGGTTCATAAACAAACCGACATTGTTGAGAAATCTAAGAGTTACGGCCAGTGTAACAAGCCATTCAGCAAATATTGTGACCTTGTTGTTCACAAACAATTCTGTTACAGCGGTGACAAACCTTACAGTTGAGACCAATGTAGCAAATGTTCCATCGCATCTGGGACATTCGCTGATAGCAAACGAGTTCACACTGACGAGAAAGTGACAAGTGCTACAAATTGATTGAAATTGGTTTAGATTACTCATTTTTTTTCAAGTTCCTTATAGGATTTTGAAACGCGAAACATTTGTTGTCTTTTAATATTATTTTTATTTTATTATTATTATTAATATTATTAATATTATTATTATTATTATTATTAATATTATTATTATTATTGAACAGGAAACTAGGCTGTCATAGAATTGTTCCTTTCAAGTACTCTATCATAATTGTAGCTGCATAGTCCTACTCTATTGCGTCCGTTCAGGAACTACGTGAGTACTCCTAATTTTAATCAAGCAGGTTTTCTTTGCTGTAATTATTGCTGGGAGCATTTGGCCATTTTCTATGTACACTCAAATGTAAGGGTCAAACTATGCAAGTCATGTCTATCATTTCGGGCACGGGTAGCAAACTCAACATAGTTTTCAAATTTTAGTTTCTATATTGATTTTGATACAAATCAGTTGTGTCATTTTTCCCAGTTTACTAAGGGGTTTGTCATTAGTTTTACTAAAAACTCTTGTTATTGCATCTTTACGTCAGGGCCTCATTTTTGAGGAGCGCGAGTGCGATTGCGCTCCTTCGCGCTCCTCAAAATTGTTCCAGGAGCGCGTTTCGTTGCACACCTCAGCAGTTTGCTTGGTTGATTGCTGGAACTTTTAAAAGAAAGCTGGCAACCTTAAAATACTTTTTTCGCTACATTATCGGTCATGAAAGCTTGTACAGAGCCATTTCTTTGCTGAACAAAGGCTGGGCAAAGGCATGGCATTCGTCCATAAAAACAAACCTGTAAATTACCCGTAAATGGTGTAAGACATTGTACAACACGTATGTAAGAATACAAGTTAGGTTGACTTAATACCGGTCATGTTTTCTTTGTTCAGTAAAAAGTTGATTATCTTCGATGAAACTGACAGAAATACAGTTATGCAAATATATCTAAAGCTGCGTTTAGTCTCAAAATTTTATTTGGTTAACTGTTTTTTCATTTTTGTTTGGGTGCATATTGTTCAGTTTAATATTCTCAGACTGCAATCTTTTTCCACAGATTAATGAAAGCACACTGTAACAAAAGAGCGCAAAGTACTATTCTTGCGGAGTTTTCATCAAAATAAATTGAATTCCGTCAGGGTAGCCTCAATGGCGAGAACAGAAAAATTGCCGACATGGCGAGACGGCACCTGATGGGCAAGTCACACCCGTTTTATAGTTGCGTGCCAAAACTCAAACACAGCTGAACTGTTTGAGCGACTGAACGGCAATAAAGCGGACCAAAAAATCTTATCTCAGTTTTCACTGATATGTGACTATAGCTACCAGTTCTAAGCAGAATTCCATACAGCTGGTGACATTTTTCAATTGGGATTTTTAAAGCTTTAGGTCGCCTTAGTGTTTCCAAGACTTGATGTAAAGTCTGCTTTGTTTATTGTACTGTATTTTATTGCTGATTTTTGACATAATTTACTTGTTTTAATTGAGACTTGTACAATCAATGAACAGGCAACAGTTTGATTGTCAGCCTTGCAGTTGTTGTTTTGATAACTAAAAGCGTTATTTTGTCACTTGAGCACAGTTCCAGAGTACAATATATACTAATAATAATGTTTGACATTAAATAACAACATTAAAGTTGAAATTCTGTTTGTTCGTTACATGTACTTCATTGAGTTTACATTACGAAAGAAGTGTAGCTCAGTATTAAAAGCAAAAGTATGAGGAGTGCGATTAGCACGCCTGGACAACCTCAGGAGTGTGATTTACAGCACCCCTGGCATTTACAAAAATGAGGTCCTGTCTTTACGTGTGGCTATGGTTAATGTTTAGAGCGTAAAACATTATAGAGCTTGTTTGTTTGTTTGCTAAAGCTATCGAAAACTTGAACATAGGTCAAGATGTAAGACTTACGGTGATAGTGCTTTTTCTGTAGCTGGCCCGTGGCTGTTGATAAAAAAAAAATACCTCTTGGTATCAAGATTGTTTCTGACATGAACGTGTTCAAGAAAGGTTTGATAAAGACTAATTTATTTCAACATGGATAATCTGACTATGTATAAGCGAGAATTGTTGTTTTCCTTTTTTCAGGAAACTTATTGAATTATTGTATGATATTACTGTTTGAGTACCTTATTTAGTTTTTCTTAAGATCTTTATGATCTTGTGTTATATCGTTATTGTATTAATCACTATTATAGTCAAGCTTTGTCACACTTAATTTATATCCGTATGCATGTGTCATATGGTAGTAATCGAGGCTTTAACAAGTATTTCGATTTCTTTCAGATTAGGGTTTCTATAGCAAATTTTAATTTGAAGGTTAAAACCTTTAATGTTTCACGGCTCTATTGTTAGCGTTTCTCTTTTGTTTCCGACATGTGCACTTTTGTTTGCAAATGATAAAGAAAAAGGTACCATGTGAACTCGCTCTCTTTTAACTCGTGAGGTGAAGACATCATCATCATCAATCGACTGCCGTCGAGATTGCAGACAGTCCCGCTTGATTGAGGCTAAAGTGGATGTTTGACCTCTGCTGGTCAACAGAAACTACGGCCGAAACTATAGCGGGAACATGTGAGCTAATCCCCGTATAAAATAAAAGCTCGTCGTTACACATGTAACATTCTTAGAATTTTATAAACTAATATCATTGTATAAAGTGCTTAGGGCAGTTATTAGATAGGCGCTATATAAATAAATTATTATTTCTATTGTTTTTATTGTTATTATTATTATTATTGCTCTTATTATTATTATTATTATTATTATTATTATTTTTAATATCATCATTAATTTTATTATTTTGTCTATTTCAGCAATAACTAAACTTTCTTAAGTTAGTTTCTTAAGGTTCCTAAGTTACTTTAGTTAAGTAACGAATGCATACTGCTTTATGGTTATCCTCCTGAAACACTCAATGTTAGAATACTTCTATTTTGCCTTTGTGATCACTTATAAATACCCGATTGCTAATTTTAACCTACATGTCCCTGGTCTCAAGAGCGGAACCTTGTAAAAACGCTGTATTGGAGAGTTTTTGACTCGGCAAATGTTGCTGTTCTTCTCTGTCCGGTGTTCGCACAACGATTGGAACGGAAACGAAACTTTCCCTGTAAATATATAAATATGTTCTTTAAGGTCTAATAGTAGTATTTTACTAGAGGCTCCCTTGGAATTATGCGCCCTACACAGGGTGGCAGATCATACATATGCTGCACCCTTTTGATGGAACAATCTTCCTGCTGCTCTTCGTAAAATAAAATAAAATAATTTTATTTTAAGACATATTGTTTGGGGTCGGATTTTAGATTTTAAACTAGTTCAGTTATTGATTCACTTAATAATAATTTACTTTGATATCTTTTCTACTGTATTTGCTGCACAGCGAGCGAAGCAGCAGTTCATATTATGGATTTTGTAACAAAATGCACTGCAAATCAGTCGATCAGTTGTTAGATGGGAAGTGTTAGTGAATGGTGAGTTATTTGTCGGTTCGCTATTTTTGCTTTTGCATAATCTGGAGAATTATTAATGCTTATTCATTTTTACTTTGTGTTTGACTTTGGATCATTCCACTAATGTTTTAAAACAGAACGAGAATATATTGCGGCTGTTTCGGGTGGGAGATGAAGTGAGACAATTTCGCTACAAGCGGACAACTTTGTATAACACGTGGTCATTCGTGGTCACTCGTATGTAGTTTTAGTCAAGATTGTTTTATTTCGGACCTCACCCTGAGCAACGTTGCCTTAGGACTTTGGAATTGAGGTTAAGTGGGACCGCTTCTTTTGTGTTTAAATTTAAACTTTATCTCCTGGGAACGTCAGGTTTTGATTTGTAGAGAAACTTATAATTGGAATTGGAATCTTAATTTCAGACCCACACCTTGAGCAGCGTAGCCGAAGCACTTTTGAGTTGAGCTTTATTGGATTTGTAGAGAGTCCAATTCGATTTGGGGAGAATTCAAACTGCCTCATTTTCACACGCAGCGTAAAGAGCTTGCTTACACTTGTTCAAGCGAGTGTGCTTCCGTCGCAAACAGTATGGTATCGTAAAATCCCACATTAAAGGACTGGGTTTATGATAAGCTGTTTTATGTTGGCTTATAAAGGAGGACAGGGGTTATATCCCATGGTGCTAATAAGCGGTATAAATCAAGTGAATACTCTCTCGTATAACTAAAACTAACGTATGACATATAGCTATGATTAAAATAATTGTTTCCAATCTTTACCTGCCTCATAGATTCCTAACTTTTGCTTTGTATTAAGAAACAAGGAATAAGTTACATGGGCCTTTATATGTGGGGGGTATATTCCTGTGTTCAGGTAGCTCACCGTCCATCCGACTTCGCCGCCGGAAAATTCCTTGTAAGTTCGTTATTAAATAAAACTACTGTACATACGAGTGACCACGAAAGACCACGAGTAACAACATATAATGAAAATACAAAATAAAAAAATATTTAAGAAATAAACTAAATAAACACCAACCTCAAACAATCTACATCTTTTTGAATAAACGCCCCCCTAAAATGGAAAACGGGAAACGCCTAGTTAGAATTAACACCCTATTTTAACGAACGCCCCCTCGCAAATAAACGCCCCCGGGGCCTCAAACTCTTTTTTCCGAGTTCCGCAGTTGTTCCAATAAACGCCCCTCCACCCAAATGGAAAGTGTTTAATAGACACCTAGTTCGCATTAACATCACCTATTAAAATAAACGCCCCTCTCCAACTTTTTTCGAATTCCGCATTTGTTCCAATAAACGCTCCCTTGAAATTGAAAACGGTAAATAAGCGCCTAGTTAAAATAGACATCATTTTCTCAGATAAACGGCCCTCCAACGTTCCCCTAAAGTAAATGGAAAACGATATACGTGTAGTTAAAACTAACGCCCCCTCCATGTTTTTTTTCGAAATCGGCATTCGTTCGAATAAACGCTCTCTAGAAACGGAAAACGATAAATATACGCCTTTTTCGAATTAACAAGCCCTTCTCAAATAAACACCCTCTTCTAGCGTACTCGTTTTTTCCCGAATTTGAGTAGGGGGCGTTTATTTGAATAGAGGGTGTTACTTCGAAGTACTTGTCTATTTAACATTTTCCACTTTGGGGGGATTGTGGAGGCTTTTTTGTAAAAAATGCAGAATTCGGAAAAAAAGCGTTGGACTTTGGAGGGCCCGAGGGCGTTTATTTGCAAGGGGGCGTTTATAAAAATAGGGTGTTAATTTAAAGTAGATTTACCATTTTCCATTTTTGCCCCATTCTACGAGGGGGGATGCGTTTATTTGAAAGAATGCAGAATGGAGGGTGGCGTTTATTTATTTATTTTTATTTTTTTATTTTTTTATTTTTTTTTACTCGTGGTCACTTGTATATAGTTTTAGTCAACATCTGTGAGTTGCCTGCGGAGGTGGCTACTCACAAAACCCCTTTGTAAAAAGACCCCCACCCTCTGGAAGGCATGAAAATTAAAAAGCC
>JAOBYH010170756.1:0-10534 GCA_025403525.1 Umimayanthus kanabou
AGCCTTGAGGGATCTTTTGAAATGTATAAGTGTTTTGCAAAGTTTGGTTTCGGGACTTATTGAATTGTAATGTTTGATGGCATGGTAAAAGAAAGATCATTGAGCTGTGACAGTGTGGCAGCATGGAAGATTCAAGTCATTGTTAGATCTGGTTCTATAAGTATGGACATCGGAGCGTTTACATAGTTTGTGAAATAAATAGGATGGCACAAGGTGGTTCAAACATTTGAAGATCATTTTTAAGAAGTATGCCAACTTATTACATGGTAAAGATATTTTGTGCATTCTGATTGGTTCTGAGCCGTCTGGATGGATTGTTATTAACCTACAAGAGCACGTAACTGGATGTGCAAAGTAAAGAATTTCTACTTGCACAGAGTTATTGTTGTTCTTACAAAAAAAAAACCCACCATATTATGAGACACTTTAATAATAATCGCAAATGTTTGGTCTATACAGGAAAATATCGAACTTCTGCCTTTACACATTGACCTTGCTATTATATTTCCAGCACAGACTCAACTCTCTGTTAATAAGTAGTTAATATATTATTTTATTGTTGTTGCTATTATTGTATTAGAGTACATATGAAAGTGGGGGTGCTGATTATATACATGCTCTATTTTGGCTGAAGAAAACCAAATTTGTCCTTAACCACTATCTCCCCTTTCCAGAAATCTAATTCCAGATTCTAAACAAAATCGAGTTGCTATCTGCAGGTAATCCAAAACTAAAATAGGAATAACAAGTTATTCCTGGACATCACTCATTTGAAATTAAGCTTGGGGCACTCAAACCAGTCTGCCTGTAATCAGTTTTGGTAAATTTCCTGTTCCAATTTTGAAGTTTTTTTTGTACGCATTTGATATTTTCCATGTTAAACTTGTATTTTAGTCTCTGCTCAGCAAAGTTTTTTTAAAGACAATGCAAAATTACATTAGCTTTTGATTTCTCATTTGCCTTTCTCGAAGTCATCAAAACAAAATAGTGATCACTGACTTCAAATGTTTCGTATTACAAATATTTTATTCGCAAAGATACATTTTTAATATTAGATAAATTAACTAAAATCATTCTTAGTAATGCGGAGACCATATACCGTATTGTACAGAGAACTACAATATTACTGGGATTGTTTGAGATCTAGATTGACGGCAAACAAATGTGAATTGGGAAAACAATTTAAAAAATCATAACGAACTGTTCAATCAGCTTTTATCACATGAAATGGTGAAAAGCTTTACTGTTAACAAAATAAACCTTATATGCATACTAAGGGATGAATAACCAAAAAAACTTACAACAAAGTATAACAAAGAACTTCTTTTTGTAATTACATTCTATCTCCAGTTCTTGTTGTCATGCATATTTATATGAAACTGGTATAGTTTCCTCTGATTTTTTGCATACTTATTCCTCTATAAATCTATTTTGCATTTGAATCTAATAATTGAACAAAATAACAGAGCAAAACATTTCAAATTGCATCCTTTTCTCTTTGTTTTTTGTTGTTGTATATAATTTATACATGCTTTTCTCACCATTATCTGTACCACAAATTATCAAAGTTAATTTCAATTCTTATTTCCTAAACCAATCAAGGTTTAACGTAGAGTTTTTTTTACCAAAATAATGGTTTATTATAATAGAACTGTTGATTCATCGCCGCTGTCCCAGTATTTGAAATAACAAAAATTATTTGCTCTATATATCAAACAAGAGGAAAAAATTTTAACAAAAAAAGATATAATTTCTATATTTTGTTACAAAATACCATTTACAGTAAAATAGAAAGCAAGCTTCACATGAATGAAAAATTTGTTGTATCCCTCTCATATTGGTTTTGAGTGTACCTTAGCAACGCCTCACAATTTAAATTAAATTAAATTTACAGAGCAGTTGCCCAATACAAAAAGAATTGCAAATGAAAGATTAAGAAATTTGAGAATTGAGGAAAATATTACAAACTGACTATGAACAAAGTGATCACAAGTCTCAGAATCAACAAAATTCAACAAAAGATTTTAAAGAATGCAGAGATTTCGTCGCAAGTGCTTGTTTTGGTACAACTTTAGCTTAATCAATAATGTTTGGATATCTTTCATATTGGCATTCAAGAAGTTTAGGTTTTTTAACCTGGCCCCATGTGGCATAACAATTAGTTGAGCAGGCTTTGTTTTTTGAACCAACAAAGAAGTTTTGAATTCTGGCATTCAAGTGAGATTCAAAAATGATAGTTGCTCGAGTAGTGATCAATGTCAAGCAATCTCCGATAATGCGAGAGACGAGAACAAGCTATTCAAGTTAGAACCTTATCGTTGAAACAAAATACAGAACAGATTATTTTTCTCACGACTCGGGACTTCAACGAAGGGATTTCGTGTCGCCCCGAGCCGCCAAAAGAACACAGATATTAATAATAAATCAGTGCGGTTCAAAACAAATTTCGCTGCACCGATAAATCAGTTGATCATATAGCTATTTTATTCACCTGTTTGTGTGGTAAAGGGGTTAATGCGAAGCATAGCGGACATTCTTCGAACAATTGGGCCGCTTGTACGTGAAGCGTCTACGGCATTCATTGTGCATTGTCAGTTAGATGCATAACTACGACTCTTTGTAACGCCGGCTTCTGCATCAAATCTGCCAGTTCTGAGCAACAGTAACTACTTCAACAAGAAACATCCATCTTTCCAGCAGTTTACTGATCGCAATGAAAGTCTTCTCAAAAGATCTCGTTTCGGGACTCATGCGAGCGTAGCTATGAAATGTGCGTGGATGGAACGCCAGCAATATAGCATGCAGCATAAACATTCGTTCGACGAAATGTACAAGCCGACTGCCCATTCTGTGCAACAAGCAACAAATCTAACACGGTAAGCACTATAGAAAGACTTTCAAGTTAAATTGCTATTTCTCTCGTGAGTAGGGCGAAAGTTCTCTTGATTAAGTACATTTTTAATTTGAGTTTTGCAAATGCTGAGCACGGTTTTCCGGGTTAACATTTACAATAACCGCCACGTGCCACAAAGCGAAAAAATCTCAAAAAGTTGGACCATGTATAAATTTCTTACCATACATCTTTCCCTCATCCGAAAGGATAATTTTTCTTCTTCCACATGGAGGGTAGATGGCCAAAGCCTCTTGGAAGGACTGTTCAATGTCTGGTGACCAAACTCCTTCGGCATCGTTCGCCATGTCGGCTGGAGACTTGTCTTTCATATCTTCAGAATTCTCGCCCATGTTGAATTTATTACGTGAAGTTTATGTCGATTTCCAGTTGGTTTCAGCTAAATGCTTGGTGAGTAGCTGGACTTGGGTCGATACCCTACTCCCTGCTCCACACACAGACTTCACTCTGTCTTCTTGATCGCTCGTTCCGGAAGCACAACTTTAGAAAAATGAGAAAAATTCGAACGATTCAAGATCTGAACGAGCAGTTTGGCGGGGAAATTCTCGAACAAACAAAATCGAAATGCAGTAATTTCTTACCTCAAACTCCCACCAAAATAATTCACTGGAACAAATCAACGCGCCAACAGCGAAAATAATACTCCTTGATATAAATTGCGGCTGGAAATGGAACTCAAATTTGGGTTATGTGAACTCGGGGTGAATAAAGAATGTCTGGAATGAAAGAAACTATGCTCGGCGCGCCCACAAAAGGTCTTCGCTATTAGTCCTTAGAGGGGGGTTAATGGAATTTACTTATCTTAACCCTGTGACCTAAGAAGAATTCAAACTTCGCGAAGTTCTCATATCCAAATATGGCGAAAATTTAATCGCTTAGTGTCATCAAAGTTACGATGTAGTAACGTTATCTTATATACATTTGTGTCACGGGTGAAAACTGATATTTTGAGGAACTTCTGAGAGACTGTGAAGGCTGCATAAGTAATAAAACATCCTGATGGTGGAGTAAATTCTCATAACGAAGCAACACCAGTGCTTACCCGATATGGAATAAATTGTCTACACGTCATTCTGTGCATTTTTAAGCATCAAAGGTATCTGTGTGGAGTCTATTGATTTTCAAAAAACTCTGTATGTCACTATCTTCGGAAAATTTTGTGTAGCAGAAATCTCTTTCAAAGTACATTTGTTTTCAGATATGAACAACTCGTATGCACACATGTAAAGTCTCACCTCTCCTTTAATAAGAAAAATAAATAATAATGCCAAATTCGAAATTTCAAAATATTTTTCCGTGGTTTGTACAAAAAGTTTTGATAATTTTCGCGGTTGATAAATAAGTACACGGCTCCAAAAGACAAAGTAACATGGAATCTTCGAGACGTAATCTGTACTTAATAATCTTCCGCTCGATCTAGAAATAGGTCTGAACGTGTCGAGTTTTCTCAGTCGGAAATCAGTTTGCCGTCGGCAATCAATATTACTCTTTTAGTCTTTACGTAGAACACCAGTTTATGAGCCGGTTGCGGTCGGGCGGTTATTGAGAGCACTTCCTTCTGTTTCGTATTTCAGGACTGTAAAACATCGAAAAACTGCAATGTATATACTGAACATGTTTGAAATATCATTCCATTTGTGTATTGACTATAACAAAAATAAAATGAATCGCGAAGAGTCGTATTACCAACGACCAGTGTTAATACGTTATTCGGTTCAGTATGACTCACACACTTTAATAGTTTATAGTCTTGATATAAAACAATCCCAAAGTTGTAATGAACACGTTTGAGCCTATTTACGAAAAAGCGTTTTCAAAACTTATAGAAAGTCTTTACGTTTCTCTCTTTCTCTCTGGCGTTTATCGTGGTCGGATTAATTGACCTGCAGTCCTCGTGTGTAACCAAGGCGACATGAAACGATCCGATAGAATTTTGTGACAGCTTTAAAATTCAATTCAAAACTATCAATAAAGCCAAAATGCCAACTTCATACTGATATTAAATTTTGAGTTTTGGCTTTCTGATTGTTTGTATTCTTCGGTGAATTTGCTTAGTAACTTTTGTCCTGCAAGATCTGAACATGTAGCAACCGACGATATTGAGGCTTCGGCTTGACTGATCTATGAATTTCAAAAAAATGTCAGTTTGAAAAGTTGAAAAAGTAACTAATTGGACTCACTATAGCTGGTTCATATTCAGGAATAAATTTGGCTTCTCTTTCAATAGTACTGATGCAAAAAATAACCGATTCCTTCGACTGTAAATTGTTGAAATTTTATCAATTTTTAAACATTATTCTTGAGTTTGAGATGAGTAATTCTAATCCTCTTGCTCTGAACTGAGAAATCTGAAAAGGTTTGTCCTGCCGCATCTTACTTTTTAGTATTGCTTGCTGTGTAAATTTAAAGCTAACGAACGGCATAATTTAACTGGGAAGGATGTTATGCCTCGCGGTTAATTTACCATTTTAGCAACTGATCTAATGGCAAAAATCATCAGTTGCTCCATTTCCAGCCACGTTTTTACGTTTCCCGTACGTATATAACAGTGGAGAACACTTGAGTATTGCTTATTTTCCGCCGTTTTCTATAAACACATGTAAACATTACTCAACAGAGCGGTAAAAAGGCGTTACACAAGTATTTTAAAATGGCGATTGACCCATATATCCGCTCATTGAGTTTGAAAGATGCAGGTACGTGATCTGCTGTACCGATAATTTTGTCTCTATTGATGGCGTAATTCACTTCATATTTTAGTTGTCGGTATTTACAATGTTTGGCAGTACACTATTTTTATTTTATAAGAACCTTGGCTGAGGCTAGGCTGAAATTTGCCCAATAATTTAAGAAAATGTATGGGTTGTAGTCTGAACTATGATGAGGCTTATCTCGTGTTCTGTGACTTTGATACGGCGGAGAGATTTGCTTGGACCATGGTCATGTCCTATATAGCAAAATTTTGCACGTTCTTGTAGTTATAAAAAAGAGTGCAGGTTTTAGCTTAGATGTACCTGTTTTTAAAATCAGTCCAGTGCACTACCTGAGATTTTGTTGAGTGAAACATTGAAATGGAACACATATTTCAACCTGTTTTCCAAAATGCACCAAGAACTATATAAGCATGGAGTTTTTGTATAAAAGTGTGAAGAATTGCGGCACTTAACAATATGAAGGAGTTACTTTGCCTGATTTCGAATTCTTCACGAAGACAAGTTTTGATAATAACATATGTCATATGAAGGCATGCTTTTGTCAATCGAAGCACTTTTCAATGTATAATCCTAAGTAAGCCTCAGGAAGAATAATACTTGTAACTTGGAAAATAATCTCAGGTTTCACGCTCAGTCAAAGTTGCCCCTCAGTTTTTGCTACTTGTCCATACAGAACTGCATGAGTGTTTCCGAATTCGAGTAAACTTTACTGAATAAAATTGCAGTGTCTCTTTCGGTACTCCACACAATAGCTATTTGAAATTTGTAAAAAATGGGTGAAATCAGTGGCTTATAAACTCCAGTAAGCTACATTTCAAACATCAAAACTAAACTTTGGCCTTTTTACGACAACTTTTGAGTTCTATACTCTTGATGAAAAACAAAATTGAGTGACCATTTACTAGGGGTTTAACAAATTTTGGCATTTCTGGAGTAGTTTTTTTTTTACTTTTTATGGAAAATCGCCTTTAGCAAGGCAAGAGAGATACACGCTTCTGTGTAGTTTTTTTAGAATCAGATATTTTGACTGAGGCTCTTTGTTTTTTATTTAAATGGTCCTTGATTCTAAAATTAACAAGATTGCAGTAGTTTGGAAAAAGACCTAAACACAACTTATATATATGAAAATAAACATTGCGAAAACAAGAAAACTTTGGTGTCTATTACTGACTTGGATCAGTCAGACTGAGTAACGAATTTCAAAGCTTCGTCATAATTGAAATATTGTTATATGACACTCAGTCTTGTTATGGCACCGATCTTGTCTTCCTAGCCTCAAACTGTTCTTAAACTGACAACTGTTAATAAATTTGGGGCGTACTAAGCCTCACTGTTCTTATAAAAGATGGTGTTATCGCATTGGTAGATGAGTGGGTCAGGTTCCTTTTCCTGTGCAGCTCGCCTTTCCTTTTATCCACAAGAGCCACGAGTAGTCCGCTCCAGTCAATACACGGTTTCCTGTGCCGCGCCGCAATTTAATATGAGACAGTATAAACTGTCTGTAGAAAGTTTTTTCAAGATTCCTTTATTGGTTTTTTGTGCAGATTTGGTCACTCCCTCTTAATTATCTGCCGTCGGTAAAAAATAGAATAAAAACCGCGAAACATATACAAAATTGGCTGATATCAGTCGGTTGATTTAGTCAGATTTAAAAGATAACTATACTAGTAAAAGTTTATTTATTTTCCCATGTATTTTGTTATTTTGATCGTTCTAAAATATATGGTAAACCGGAGTAGATATGTTGTTGCTCGACAGGACTGTATACTAACTCACAGTGTGAAACAACAATAGCATTTACAAAAACAAAAAAAAGGAATAGCAATAGCAATAACACTGACAACAACAACAACAACAACAACAACAACAACAATAACAGCAATAAAAACAACAACGGCAATAACAATAACTATAGCGGCAGAAATAACAGCTTCATGAATGAGCACTGAGAAGCGCTGTTTTTTACTCAGTCAATATAAGGTCTGCTTGTCAATTTTCGAACACGTATCCATGCGATACTTTATGATAGCGCTTGTCCAACAAACAACACTGATTTTCAGCCAGAAGTATCACAATGTCTGTACGGTGATTTATGTATTTACGAGCATTCTGGTCCTATATTTGACTGACATATTTTATGTATTCTAGATCTCAGGGTAATCGAAAACAAACAAACAAACGAGAAGATATTAAAAAGAAAAAGAAAAGAAAGCATTTTCTTTTTTCAATTGCCAGTTTGCCCTTGTCTTTTTACATTTGAACTGATAAATTTGTTTGCCTTGCCGTGAAGCGACATGGAGATTATTCTAAAAACAACAGAGATTTCATCTGAGCGGCGCCCTCATTTTGTTTGTATTAAAACGTATAGTTTGTTACTAGTTGTTCTTATTATGTTTAGTTCTTTGTATTTGTAATTTTATAGGAACATATTATTTTTAAATAAAATGGTCCATATAGTTTTCGTTGTTGTTTTTACTTGTATGTGTCTACGGTGGCATCGTATCGTGCTATCATTATTTTTATCCCATGCAAGAGATGGAATTCAGCACTAATGAGTTCAAAAGCTTTTTTTCTAGCAAGCAAAATCTAGCACTGATAACCATTGCATGTTCAAACTTAAACCTATAACTTTTTTGCCATCACTGTTTTCTTACGCAGCAGTTGAGTGTTGAAAAGTTTAATGTGCTGTCTCTCCGGTTTAGAGGTGACCAGGTTTAGTGTGGATTATATCTCTACGTATCTCTCAGTGGGTCTTACTGATTTATTTGAGAAGTTGCTTTGTTATGTACAAATTGCTTTGCTGTTCTGTGTGGAGTTCCCCAGGGTTCGATTCTTTTTATTGTATACTAATGACCTTCCCGGCGATGTTTCTAATACCCTCGATATTATTTTATTTGCTGATGATACAAATCTGTTTTTCTCCCATATATAAAGATTAAAATTATTTAGTTGAAACAATCAACAGTGAAATGCATAAACTGAATGAGTTATTCAAGTGTAATAAGCTCTCGCTAAATGCGAAGAAATCAAGTTTTTATGGTTTTTCAACCTGGACAGAAATGGGCGGCACTTGATTTATTGCCGATTTCTCTGAACTCAGTCCACTCACAATGATCGAGTAAGAGAAGTTGTTTTTCTTGGTGTAGTACTAGATGAGCATGTCACTTGGAAACCACATATTTCCCATACAGCGAATAAGGTTTCAAAAGCTATAGCCTATAGGTTTACTCTACAAGTCAATTACTTTCATTGCTAAGTCATCATTACGTACCTTGTACTATTCACTAGTCTACCCTATAATCTTTATTATTGTACAATTACATGGGGTTCAACATACCCCACCAACCTTAACCGGCTCGTTCTTTTTCAGAAACGAGTAATGAGAATTATTAATAAGGACACTTTCGATGCCCACACTGACCCGATTTTCAAAGACCTAAAGCTGCTAAGGCTTGATCAAATTTTGCTATTCCAAGTAGGGAAATTCATGTACCTATACAAAAGCGGTTTACTCCACAAATATTTTCACAATTATTTTCCATTGATTAACAAAGTTCGTATCTATAAAACCCCGCATTATCTCCTATCATGTTCAACAAATATCAGGCAGTTTTCCATCAAATACCAAGGTCCTAATTTTTTCAATAATCTTAACTTTGATATTCGCAATTGTTCAAAGTGTCTCCACTTTCAATTCAAAGCTTCGAAATTACCTCCTTTGCCGCACCGGCTTTAAGTTAAGCTACAATTTCCTTCACTCACCTCCGAATTTCGGAGTGTTAACACAATATTTCCCAGATCATTCACACTATGCCGCTATACCACTGTAATTTCTAGTCCAAAAATTATCACGAGGAAGCCCAATGCCCCAAATATCATAAGGTCTATTGGTTTCGTTTGGGCTTCCTCACCACGTAAACTGTACTTTTGTAAATACGTGTTATCAGTTATGTATATCCAATGTTTGTGGTGAAACAAATAAACTGAACTGGATTGAACTTTAAAATTTGAATATCCTGCTAGCTCAAACAATCTTGTTGCCAGCTCTCTTTGGCAGTGTTGACTTGGGACTTCCAATGTTACCTCCAATTTACTGAACAGCGGTACCCACAGAAAACTGTAAAGCTGTTCACTGTAAAGTTGTTGCTTATGAATACGAGTATTTTGAACCGAGTACAGTATTCTGCACTATCTTATAATTTTTGTATTCAGTTCAGGGACCGCGGAGCATATTTGGGATTGGTGTGGCTAGCCAAAGAGCGCCGGAAAATCGTTTATTTCTATCAATCCAAACAAAACTTGTCAAATTTTTCATCTTCTTGGCAAAATTACTGGTGGGGCTATAGCCCACCCAGCCCTATAGCTCCGCGGTCCCTGTCAGTTGGCCTTCAAGCTACCACGCTTAGTATAAACTCGTCAGTTCGCTAAAATGACTGCGACTGCAAGCAATTCAGAGTGTCCAACCATTTCCGATGTAGGCGGGAACTGTTGCGATTTTACTTGCAAATCCCGAATCCCGGTTCATGCGCGGTCGGGAATCGGATAGAGTGTAGATTTTCTCTGGAGTCGCAAGCAATGGGCCAAGGAATTTTATTAAAGTCAATTCGTTAAATTTTATCTCAAAATATTATTTTGGGGGAAATAAGTATCAACCTGCCATGCATTAATTCACCAAGCATTTTTGACAAAAATATTTGTCTAGAGTATACAGGAAATGACTCTTCAGGCCTCAAAATTTTGAGTCCATATCCCTAAACCTCTAGATGCCAGACTTTCGCCCGAGTCAAACGAGTGCGCATGATCGGCGTGTACAACTGCTGGGAAACTTTTATATGAGAGTTGAAGTTAGTTGAAACTGTCCTCTTTTGATTGCCATTTCTTATGAACGTTCGTCGACTCTATATGCCCG
>JAOBYH010170867.1:0-10532 GCA_025403525.1 Umimayanthus kanabou
GACAGTTGCACAATAAACCTGCTCCAGGACATGACCATTTGTTGCAGGTATTTCAAGCTGACGGTCGTCCTGGTCAATTTTATCCAGCTAGCGCTTGCCAGTAACAAGGGCTGACTTAGACTTTGCCTCACTTAGAGGCAATTTAGTAGTATGTATAGGGGGATCAGGGAAATGGGTCATATTACTAAAGGTCAAGGGTCACCCTCAAGAATGTGAGTGGGTTACATTACATAATATCATATTATCTAACGATCGTTTTTTGGTATGTTGTTTCATTTTTTACAATGGTCAGACGTAAGGGGTCCGTGAGACGCCGTAAGACTCGTCGTAAGACACTTAAGACGACGTTAGTACGTCGTAAAAACAGTCGCAAGAGGTACTACAAGCAGAGTGGTGGATCTTTTGGAAGTGGATTGTCTAAAGGGTTTTCTTCCTTTTTTAAAGGATCTGGTAAATTGCGACAAGGTTGGAACAGTTAATTATGAAGACACGACGCAGACGTCGCATGCCGCAGTATCGCCGAATACGTCGTAGCAAGCGGTTCCGCACTCAGAGAGGGAGAGGTGGTCTTGACAACATTGTTCAGACAGCCATTCAACTATTACCTATCGCTTTGGAGTTGCTGTAGTATGGTCAAACAAAAGAGTCGTCGCAAGACAAGCAAAAAATCGACAGTACGTCGGAAGAACAGCAGGCGCAAGCCTAGAGTCGCACGGTCAATCGCAAAGTTGACACATCATCGCAACAAATATCGCAAACAGAGAGGGGGATCAGCATTGCGTTCCGTTTGGGACAGCATCTTACATGCAATTAGTTGAAGAAATGACGTCATTAAAACCATCGCTCATATAACACTGCGCTTGCGTGAAAGATATCATTTAAAGGACACACATATAAAGCGGAGATGGTCAGGCAAAAGACTACAGTTCGCCGTCGCTATAGACGCAGACACAAGGACAGAAATCGGAGACACAAGACGCCCGGTTACGTTTATTACAAAAGCAGGACAGGACGCCCGCGAAAAGTCCACGTACACACCCGATCCGGTTTTAACGGTCATATCGAACAATCCGGTAGGGGAATTTGGTGGTTCATGTGAAGATGATTGGCAGCAACTTCCACAGGAGAATGGACCCCACTCATCGCACATTTTATAACGGTGTGGATGAACTGGAAATGCATGAGAACCGATTTAACAGTCGCCAAGATGACTACGACATGGAGATGGAGAGGGCAGAATACCGTAATCAGGCGAGGCCTTATCATCCTCCTTTCAGACCTTGTGAAATCGATCCAGAATGGGCCTTTTCAACCCAAGAGAATCTTGAAGGAATGGGGGAGTCGGACCTACATGCGCTTCCTCCAAATTATAGACCGTTTAATGTCATGTGTGGGACGGGGCCAACAAGGTTCAAGTTCAAGGACAGAGTATTCTACAACACCCGTCGTGGAGAAAGACACTTCATGAACAGATTATGGCACAACTACCCACCCAGCACTCCTGGAAAGGTGTACTCCGTCGTACCCGGTTTCTATCCACCCATCTACGTCTACGACGACTGCGAACCTATCGATTTCAACGACTCCTTCTTAGACTCCATCCCTTGGCCTGAGGCACAAGAGACGGATTACCAACCCCTCATCGGAGAGAAACTGATCATGGGGAAGTACATGAGTTCCGAACCCGAGATGAACATGACAATTGAAACGGCCAAGGCCGTCCTATCCAAGACAGCATACGGACAAAGACAAGAAGAGATTCTAAGGAATCTAAATAGCATGTAAAACACGTAAATAAAGAAATACAAAGACATTGATATATGCGTATTGTGGTTTTTTATTCACATATGTGGGTGGGTCGATTTTACATCTCTTTTTTTCTTCATCTTGTGACGGCCTTGAGCAACTTGTTCACACCAAATTCAGCACCGGCTCCTAGAGCGGCTTTTCCGGCTGTCTTGGCAATGGTTTTCACCGTCTTGCTTGCAGCTTTCTTGGCCACTTTTCTTGCGACGAGTTTGAACAGTGAACTCAGCAACCCACGACCCACTTGCCTAGAATCAAAATGTGTTACGGTTAAAAAAATTCATAATTACATCATTCAAAAAAAATGAGATTTCATTTAAAAAAACACTCACTCTTCATGCCTCACGTGTGCAGCTCTTATTTTATGGGACATCACTTTTTTCTTCCTCTGTCGCCTGCGGGTAGAATGACGCCGTCTGTTAGCCATGTTAATCGTAACGCGTTCTGTCGGTGAATGATATCCGATTTTCAATAAACATCACTTTATACTCACCCCATTATTTTTTCTTTTTGGTCCACTTCGGTGGGGATATCCAATTCTTTATATCCGCCCACGCCCCTCCTTTCTTCGGCGTCTCTTTAAACGTCACCTCACTTTCTTCATCCTCTGTCGTCGATTCAGGCGTAGGTATTACCGCTACCGCCATCTTCTTTTTTGACGACTTTTTTTTTTAAATCGCAAAGGGTCTTTTTTTATCTTGTAAGCATACTTTTTTTTCTTCATCAGTTTGGGTTTTTTTCCTGGTGGACCTTCAACATCCTCATAGTCGTCGTCGTCATCAACGTCCATAGGTTCCGGTCCGACTATAGGTCTCGGGGGTTTATTCTCAACACCCCCTCTACGTTTCACGTAATAGGCTCGCTGACCACCATCATCATAAATGTTTTTGGCTCTCTTCTTCTTTATCTCCAGTTGATTCAGTAAGGCACGACGTCTCGTCTCAGATAAAGTTCTATCATCTAATATCTTGCGTTCAGTGTTATTATAGACGGTCAAGGCTTTTAAAGAAGGCGGTAAGTTGAACCTCTCCTCGAGCACTTGAGCCTCTCTCTCTATAGGGTACAATGCAAATTGCTGCGACATCACTTCAGAACAGTTTTGCAATCGGGTTGAATATACTAAGGGCTTGCGGAATGAGCTTCAACAATCCATCAAACAATCCGTTTCCGTGCTGGTTCAGCAGACTTCTGAGTTGTTTTTCCGGTGTGCGCGGATTAATAAACTTTCTGAAGTGTACATCCTTGCCACGTCGTTTGAGATCCATCAAATGGTTTTTTGGTAACCCAATCCTCCGCACCTTGCTATTCTTTATACCATTCAACATCACTTCCTTCAGCGTCTTGATCTGATTTGACGTCGCAGTACGAATCATCTTCTGTCGCGTCCTCTTGTTTTTATTCTTCATCAGTCTAGTCAAAAATGCATGTTCCATAAGCGCACCAGGGATAGTCATCTTCAATAGGGTGTATATCTCTTCCTCCCTTTTACAGGTCTCAGTCTTAATATCACAGTCGTGTCGCTGAACGGATGCACAATCTGTTGACCGTCACTCGATTGCACCGTTACCTTAATGCTGGATAGTTCATTTTTGATCACCTTCTTAAAGGTGCGTTTCTTGGGTCCATAACGCAGGTGTCGTGACTTCATCTTGGGTGCCGCCAAAGTTTCAAGCACAGGTTGAAGTTTCTTTCCAACAACTTGTTCTGTGATACCGTCACACAATATCTGCACATTCTGTATCGGTTTGTCTGATGACAGTTGCACCGCAGAAGCCAACGTATCCACAGATATTTCCTGGCCGTCTTCTATCCACTCGTCAGCAAGCCCCATGTTCGTCATCAGAGGGGGGCTGATCCCTACATCCATCTCTTCGTGGATTGCAAACTTGCCCTCTTCAAACACAATGTACTTTTCTTTTCTGCCCTCCTTACACATCATCATTTCCACCTCATTCACAACCCTCTTGGCCAGATCCTTTACAGTCTTCATCCTCTTGATGTCGGCAGCAATAATCTCTTTGGAGTAAAACCCTGGGGCCACCTCATACTTCTTCTCAAAGCGTATGACGTTTGACCTCACAAACACGCAACATCTCGCAGGTGGTTTTGAAACTGTTGTGCACTCATCCTTCAACACAAAGTTTGCACTGTTCAGTTGCATCTCCCATCCACCCACTAATACAAGCGGTTTGGGAAGCACCGTCATAAAACTGGTGCTGTTCCCTACAGTAGCTTGTGAACTGTGCAGCGTAATAACGTGTTCTCTTCGCGAAGCCATAGCGTCAAATGTGTCTCACAGGTCTGCCGCTCTCATCCTTATAGCCCAACTGGGCCAAGCCTGTCTGGGATTACGTATCGCATACCTAAATGGTCTCAGTCCGTAATAACATTCCAAATAAGGTCTCTTTCGCACCGTCATCTTGCGACGTTTCATTTTTTTCTTCATCTCCCACGTCTTCCTCTATTCACAGGATTTAATGTACGTCTCCTAGTTGCTCTGTGAACCGTCGGTCGCGGTCTGTCGCGGTACGTGAGCACAACCGTCCTATATTCGGTGATGGAGTTCGGTCGACGCCCATCCCTCCTCGCAAAATATCGGAACGGTTCATTATACTCGTTCTCATTGTCTGCATTGATCCTATCAAACGGGTCTTCATCCCCGCTGATCGCAGCATCACCGCCAGAGTCTAGCCGTCTACGCTGTCGTCGTCTCGTCGGTGGTAAAGATGCCGCACGACGTCTAGGTCTCCTCGGTCTTGCTGGTTGAGGTGGTTCGTTAGAAGGTCCCGCCAAATTTCCACCCTCGTCTACGTCAATCAGATCATCAAAATCCAACCCCGTCGTTATCTGATTCACTATATCGTCTATGTTCTCGTTTCTAATCTCCATAGGGTCGTCATCGGGGTCCAAATAATCGTTCAATCGTTGTCTCTGTCTCGCAGCAGGGTTAAATTGATTCGGCGCAATGAAGACGGGGGCTCTCGCCCCACCTCTAGCTGCCATTCTTTTTCACAGCTTCTGTCGAGTAGGCTATGAAACGCAGCCGTTGTAGATTCGCACGGCGATACTTTGCATACACCACCCTCTTCCGCTCCCTGGACATCAATACTGCATTCTTGTTTAACTTTTCAAGATACTTTATAATTGCCACGTCAGAGCTAGACGTGACAGACAACCTATCTCGTATGACCCTTTTCCAAATCACAGGGCATATCTCGCAATTCAAGATCGTGCGATGCAAACCCCTCCTCCAATCACATCGTCTCTGACATCTGCAACACACGTGATTCCTCCTCATCTCATCGAACACGTCTCGTAACCTTTGTTCTTTTTCTCGAAGACGCGCCGACCGTCTGAGGGGCGGTACCACGATCTGGAACACTCGCGGTATTATCATGTTTTCTCTTCTTTCCCACCAAGGTCTTCGGTACGTCAGTTCCTCTAAACAAGTGTGCTGTGCGCGTTCCTTCTCCCGGCAGTATTTTAGACTGAAGTCTAATAGCGTTTGGCGTCAACGGATGATGGTCGCAGAATAAATACCCGTACGATCTCGACGTGGCATCTTCGTAAGCCTGATACGCCTCACTCGTCTTACCCGGAAACATCTGTCCAAACAGGATGCTCACACCTCTACTGTCACGTGGATTCTTCATCAACACGTTGTAGTGAGAATTGATCGACATCGTACGGCCGTGTTTTCCACCCGGAAACGGGTTCTGCGCTATGTAGATGCACGACACGTCATTGTGATGCGTCCCCTTCGTGAACGTGTCCACCACCATGTCATTGTTCTTGGCATCGTTCATCAGGTCATCTAGAATGAGCAAGCCAGGTCTCTCGCTTTTGCTGAACAGTTTCTCCACAGCCATCGTTGGTAATCCCTTGATGAACTTTACCCCGTATTTGCGTTGCAATTCATCAAAGAGCGGGGACTGCCACGTACTACCATAGCACATCACAATCTTAGCCGGTGGTCTGTCAAACATGACCCCCTTGTGTCTGATGAGATTCTTGATAAACGTGCTCTTGCCCGACTGACTCGGACCAGAAATAATGATGTTGCACGGTGTCCTGATACGCGGATCGAATCCCTCCTCCATGACGTTCAACTAAATCTGTACCGTCGCATGTTCTCGTGTCTCATTTTACTCTTTTGGTTGACGGAATGGGACGTGACGTAACGGTGCGCCGGCAAATACCTCTCCACGTACTTGCGAATGTAGGCGTCATTCAATCTAGGGTTCTTCGTGAACGTATGATGCGTGATCTTGTCAAACGTCTCTCCCTTTGCACGCATGTGCAAAAACCCCAAGGCGTAATCCCCACACACGTCAGAGAACAGGCTCTGAAATTGATTCTTATTCATCCTGAGCTTGCGGTGTTTCTTCACAAAATCAACAAAATGGTGCGAGTACACTCCGGGATTCAACCCGTAACTATCGTAAAATTCCACCACATCCCCTTCACCCGCCGGAAAATAAAACGCCACCCAATGACTCCCCGGTTCGGTGTCATCATCCGTATTGGCCACATATCCAACAGGTCTATTGGATATTGCACCCTTGGGAAGACGATTGGCCGGATACACACCACCCCACACCTTCTTCAACACACTGTTGTTCTCAGCACGCTGCGCTATCCCACGCGTCGACAAAGCCATCACCGCACATACAATGAATACAGTTCTTCAATGTTCCTTTATTATTGTTCAGCAGTTATACACGTCATTCATCGGGGGTAAAACACATTCCCCTGACGGTCAATCTGACACATGCGCGGGAAGATGCTCATGAAGTTGGCACTCATCACAGCGGTCGTGGCATCATCAAACGTGACATCAACCGACAGATTCCCTGTGGTCTGTGGGCTGTCAATTCCCAGCAGCACTTGCTTGTTTGGCGTCAGGTTGAAGCGGTAGATGTAATAGGCGGCCAGGAAATCCGTTTCTGTGATGTCCGTACCCTGTCCCTTGAGTGCTGGGGAACCATCTTGGAAAAAGAAGTTGATGTACGGTTTCAGAGAGTTGACGGTGTCCAGTTTCTCCATCTCAGCATCTACCTCCTTTCCGTTCACCCGCATCTTGAACGAGATCACATCCTCTCGCGTAATGAGGAATGGGTTGGTCGCATACTGCCCCTCGAATCGCAGATGGTTTTGCACGTAACACACCACCTCTTCAGGTATCTGACCTCGGAAGATGTTATCCAGATGCGTAGACACCGTACCGGTAGGAATTGTACGCGTCTCAAATTTGGTGTGTGGCACGGGTATCTTCCAGGTCTGTGTGTTCCACCTCGTCATGAGACGACTCAGCACGTCAGGCGACGGTTGTTTGAAGGCCGTAAACAGACGCGCCTTCTCCACACGCAATTTTACACGGGTGGCATTGTTATTTCCATTCGCCATGAAACACAGCTCCGGCTTGTTAAAATACAACTCCAGCGTGATTTTGGTGCCCGGGGGTAGCAACCTCTCCGTCTTGAAGAGATCCAGTATCGGTACACCTACCAGCAAAGCGCGGTTGGCACCGTGCACGTTCCGCTTGCCCGCCAGACCGGTATTGTCTGTTGCAACTCTAGAGTCAAAATGACCCACCACATCCGATTTCCATCCTTGCAGTGACAGATACGACTTTTTCTGCTCTCCCGTAAAGTTCAATGCCGTCTGCAGATAGGCCACCTTGGCATACTTGTCAGTCTCTGGCGAGACGATAGTGTTGTTGAGCCACATCTTGACACTCTTCAGAATGGAGTGAAACGCGTTGTTGACCAAGTATCCGTCCCTATCATCCGTCGCCGTCAAATCTTCTTGCAGTGTGTAAATCCACAGCATGACATAACTGTGAGCCAAACTGATCATATCCTTTGAAAACTCTCCCACCACGAATCGCAGCGGATCCTGACTATCCTCACTCGGGGCAAACTCACGCACATCTGTATCTTCCGTACTCAAATCAATCGCCCCCACATCAAACACGTTGTACTGGGAACTCTTGACCTCGGCCTTCTTAGGCATGCGTTGAGTTGCACTCTCCACGGTCGACTCATGTGGACCCTCGTACGGATTGGGTCCCACCCCACGATGTCTCCTACTCTTGATGCGCGGCATACTTCAAATGAAATCAAAAGCCGTCGGTCCCGTCACTCTAGATTTTTTGGGCGGTCTCTGATATGTTGCTGTCGCACCCGATTTTCGTTTCCTCGGACGCTTCTTCTGCTTGTTCCCCTTCTTGCCTGCAAGGCTCGGCAATAATGACTTGAGGAACCCGCGACTCTTCTTCTTTAATGCTTTCTTGCTGGCACTCATGGCCTGCCTCTGACGATTCTTCAACGCCTTCCGGGGATTCTTATTCTGCGCCACGTCACTCAAAAAACCTGCGCCCGCATTCAGTACCGCTGGCGCAATCACGTCCTTTGCCAACTGTTTTGCGGCCGGCTTGGCCGCCACCACTGCCTTACTCAGCAACGGCGTAAACACTTTTCCAATCCCCCCACCTAACTGCACAGGTCCTCCTCTAAACACGTGTATGTTCGAGTAACTCATTTTCGATGTTCACGGTACTTCTCTCAAAGCCAAAGTGAGCGTGGTCACTCCGCTTGCCAGATTTAAGTTGTCACCCCTGTCATCCGTGAGCTCAATCGCAATCTCACTGAACTCGTTGTTACGCAGCGGATAAAACTCCAGATGCACAAACTCCTTGTTGACCGACGTCTGACCCGACTCCACATGAATGCTACGCATCACGTTAGAAATGGCATTTCCCACCACGTGACCTTCCACAAAGTCCGTGTCGATGTACACCGTGCGAAGGTCGTCAAGTGCCTGGTGAATCGTGTCAATCGGCGGGTTGGCATTGTAAAGACTCCAATCGTAGTACAGTTTCTCCCGCCCATTCTCCATTCGCGTCGTACGCGGAACTAACGTGGCAATGTAATTAGGGAATTGTGGGTTGACGGGCGACTGTCCATCTACTCCCAAGGCCTTCGGAATGCGTACATAGTCGTTGTCGTCCCAAAAAGTACTACTTCTGTCATTGTTTAACTCAGACCCCGAGAAGGTGTACTTGGCCAGATTCGCTCCCTTGACCTCTTCGTAATTCACAGAGGTGATGCCCAGAATGTCCGCCATCTTCTTGCTGATAATGAGACACATCTGCGGGGCAAAGATAATGTTCGAATTGGTGTAACTTTCAATGATCTTTCCTCGAACCGTTCCCACACTGTTCCGGACCTTCGGATAGTTCAAGAAGGTAGTCATCGCCTTGAGGATGTCCGTGGCCGTGTACGGACCCGTCTCGCGGATGTCCAACATCTCCGGCAGGAAGGAACACATCGGATAATAGCTCCCGCGGTTGTTCGCACCAAATCCAATCTCACCGTACCTAACAGGTCTCGCCGGATTGTAAAACCCCCTCGACACCGCCGTCAACGAGTTGAGCGACCGGTCGGGCGTGCAATTGATTCGTCTCAGGTTGACAAAGTAGTTCAATTTCTCGTCCTCTAACGGATCTATCTGTGAGGGGATCTTGTACGGTCCGTAATTACTGTTGACCAACGTATACCACAACTTCGGCCTGGTGTCGTCCATCCACAAATTCCCCCGCGTGTTCGTCGGGCGAGTCTTCAACCCCATGAAATGGACAAACAGATCCCGGTAAAAGTAGACGGTGAACCCCTTCGCAAGGGACAGAATCTTCTTCTGCTTCAGGTCAAACGTAAAGATCTGCTTTCCGTTAAACACCAGCAACTTGTTCAAGGCCTGCAACACATCCGACGTGTGGATAAAATCGTACTTGAGACGCTCCGCGGGCTCCCCAAATCCATCCTCCGTCGGTTTGACATTCCACTGACGCTTGGACTCATCAAACAGATTGTAACAATACCAGTTGTCGTGCTTGGCATACAGATGACTCAACGTCGCCGCGTCCGGCACCTCATTCGTGTGCACCCACACCAACGGCGTGTTGCGGGGGTCCTCCTTTGCCAGATACACAGACGTGATGGGGGTGTCTCTCACCAACGGAATGGCCACCTCGGCCACCGCCGCCTCCCACTTTCCAAACAGGCGAATCGACCCACCCGGCATGGGACACTTGTAGCGCGATGGCGTGTTGATCCCCGTTAGAGGAACCGTGTTGCTCGGGCAATGAAAATACGTGTAATGCACACCGTCCGTCATGATCAGATCGTCGCACTCGACTGAATGGTGTTGGCCTTTATCCACGAATTATATTTGGTAGGCCAGCCGGACCATTTGACCAACAACTCTCTGTTCCGACCGCGTCCACGCTCACGTATCACTTTCTCAATGCGATACACGCCACGCGCCGTCACCTTCTGCAACTCCTGCTCGTAAAACGTCCCCACAATCGGCGTCCCATCCACCTCCTCCAGACTGTACACGGGCGGCGACTGATTGACGTTGACACGTGACACCTTGAACATCTCCTCCGTCCAGTTCTGCTCGTAGCCCTTGGCAAACACCCCCTTGGCCCGCGTGATCCGCACCTCGTCACCCACCCGAAACTTCGGCACCACCCTCTTGCGACGACTCATCATTCCGTCGTACAATCGATGCCACACTTGCTGCGCATTCGACCACGTCACGTCGACCGGACGCATCTTGATCGACCGGTGCACCGCATGGTTGTACCCGTAGACCAACTTCTGCAAAACGTCCACGTACCGCCAACTCTGCTCCCGCTGGAAATAACGCCACATCTTCTC
>JAOBYH010170978.1:0-10529 GCA_025403525.1 Umimayanthus kanabou
TAAAGTATTGGCTGTATATAATATATAAAGTATTGGCTGTTGTTGGAACAGGCATCAACCGTTTACAAAAGGGAAATTGACCTCTGCGACGTAAACACTAGATCTTACTGTGGCCATTACCGACCGTGAATTCCGGAGTAAAGTTGTGAAATTAATCTCGGTCAAGACCACGAGTTTTTAATATCTATTAACTCTTCATCTCCTACTCACACATCCTTTGAAAGGCGTACGTTTGCCATATCAAAGGATGCAGAGGTCATCCCCACTATTTCCGTTTACTGTCCTTTCTGATCGTTAGGACGGTCGGTACAAAAAAGAACTGAAAATTTATCCGCGCTAAAGCCTATATGTGCTTGTCTGTGCAAATAATTAAAGCGCTGATTTCACTTTTTTTTTTAAAACTAAGACATGATTAGCCCAGCTGGTTGTTTGTTTATAAAACTATTTTAAACAGAAACGTAAAGACTGTTTTAAACGTTCTGTCGACAGTCTCAAGGGCAAGTTCTCAGAAATGACACTTGTGATGGATGATTATCGAAAACTGTACGAACATTTTGTAGTATATAAACGACTTTCCTTTCATATATTTGCTACTACTTCCTTTTTCAAATTTTCAAAAATTGGTTATTTTTGAATATATAACAACATTTTCCACGGTTGGCAACTTCTAGTATTTCAATTCAAGCTATAAAATATACATAAACTCTGATCGCTGATGTCAAAGGTTTGACAACCCGTTTATCTCGGTTTTAGTAAGTACGTATTTGATAGAAAAAATTCCTTTAGCTGAAGAAATGGTCTAAATGGAATTTCAAGTTGAAAGCAATTTATACAGATCTAAAGTTTTGTAAAGCTTGTGATTGGAGTCCGACAGTCCCTGTTAATGACAGATTTAAAATTGAAATTAACCTGACACACCTTCACTGGCGTCTGACTATCCAACCCCAAACTTGTAACTTGTAACTTTATTTATACACGGTAAATTACATCAGGTCTTAAAAAAACTTACTTTACAAATTTATAGGAATTGTAATTAAAAATACAACTTATGAAACCCACGCCAAATAAGTTATTTAAATGCATTTATAAAATTAGAAAATGCCTGCTTTCCATGAATGCCGTGTCTACGAATAAAAGAATTTCTTGCAACCAGATTTAAAGATACCTAGCGACTCAGCTTGTCGAAGCTGTTTTGGTAGACTCTTCCACAAGATCGCACCACTGTAGCGGAAGCTATTTTTCAGATAGTTTATAGTGCGAGGTTGTGGAATAGCTAGTTTATTCGTGATGTCCCTCAGAGCATAGCTGGTGACACTATCACGATCTACAAATTTTGCTCGGAGATAATCAGGCGCCAGATTATGGAGCGATTTGTAGACCATGGTAGCTATGTGAGAACGACTTCGATCAACAAGTTTTCCTCAGCTAAGTTTGTCAAGAAGAGGATCTGCATTTGCATCATAGCTAGAGAAACTATGGTAAAACATGCTGTAAAGTTAGATCTGACCACAATTTGGCGCGTCGCGCTGTAAGATGCAATGTTCCTTCAACACATATCGCTCCTGTATTCAGTACGGCAAAGCATTGACATATGTACACTGATGCACAGACATAAGGCACACAACTCAGTCAGCACACACACACACACACACACACACACGCTTACACACACACTGAACATACAGAATAGGTAGATACTCTTTCCCAACTGAGACTGAAAATGTACCAGCCTCACATACAACTAACAAACCCTGGCCAAGTGATGATTTTCTGCCTCACTACCAAGACTACAACGTGGTGACGAAAAATGATTATAAATCTCTAAATAATTCAAAACATATATATAAAATTATAACATAGTATAATTTTCAAAAACGGTCATTACAATTAAAAGGGAGAAAAACGTGCAAGCAATTATTCATTCTTTACAAGAAGGACCGCTTTTACGAAAAATGTTAAAAGAATATCTATAGTTTATGTGTTCTGTCATGTATCAACTAAAATATTCATTTAAATATATATGCGGCTCGAGGATTATTATATATAAAGGCGCACGCTTTTTTAAAATAATAACCCGACCAGATTTTTTGGCTGAGGTTCCGAGTATTCTTAGATCTGTGGCAATTTCAGCTTCAATTGTTCTTATTAAAATGTCCTTATTTGTAGACCCAATAAAACTACAGAATAATCAAATAAATAATCCCCCAAATCATCCAAAACCTAATGACGGTTTAAATCGCCGATGCATCTGAATAGCATGCATGTGTGCAATTAGCACTTATACTGCTTCATAAACTGGGGAAAAGATTGTATTATACAGCTCTCACTATAGTTGGAAATTTCATTGCCTCATTGGAAAAATAAAGAGTGACTCTATCTTTCTAAACTTAGCTTGAATTTGTGTTCCTATTTCTAGGGTGATTCGAGCCTCGTTGTTTATAAAACGTTGTTCTTATAAGAAAACGCGTGTGGGCGTTAAGCAAATGCAAATTAACGTTCCCAAACTGGATCTAGAATATCTTCGTAGTTTTTAGATTCAAGATTTCTTACAGCAAGTTCCTTCTAATTCATTCAAATGACTGAATAACGTTTCTCAAGACTGGTAGCGAATGACTTTTTTAGAAACGTGTTCGTTTCCCCACGGTGAAGTTCAAGGCAGAACAGACAATTGAACAGTATTTCCGTCGCGAACAGGTGCAGCTGTAAATACAAATATCTATATATAAGTTTACATAGCATTTCTATTAAAAAATATATTCGTTTGTTTGTGATTGATAGTCCGACGGCTTAAAATTCTAGAAGATTTTTGTTTTCGACGTTGATTAATTTTTCCTGCCGCCTGACAATTGCTTTCTTCTGGCCGAAAGAAACACATTTATTGTTTTCATAACTTGCCAACCCTTGCGGTGCCTCTGTTGTTTCGAAGTTTATTACAGGCTACCGCCAATCAAACGCCCCCAAAAAGCCGACTGTACGTCAGTAACCAATCACGACTCACAGATACTACGTTGTGTTTGGAACAGCCCCACAACAACCGCTGGAATGTTCCGCGGTTCTGTTTGAAACAAAATTTGATTTACAGCTGCCCCAAATAAACTAATACCTGAAGGTGGAAACGAGAATAGCGGTAATTGTGTCATTTATTTACAAATCTTACCGACATTTGCTCGTTGTTCGCAATAAGGAACATATTTGTCATTGTTTGGCGCAGGATTCAAGAACAAAGTCCGCTGGAATCCCGATCTAGATATCCCCAAAGGGCAGCTAAGTAATAATAATTTATTAATTTATATTGCGCATTTTCCATACTGAATGATCAAATGCCGCATTACATTTGGAAAAAATGAAAATCTAACTATTTACAATATAATTATTAAAACAAAAACTAATACTACTCATGGATCCAATTTCTAATGTTTCTAAGTAAATTCTAGTCTATTCTATTCTATTAATAATCACAACTATCATCACCACAACTGCCATCACCACTGTCATCTTCATATATTACAACTACCAACATCATCAAAACTTTTATTATCTAAAATTAGCTTTATCCATTTTCACGTTACATTACCAAAATCACCACCATTACCAGCATTACTGTCATTTCCACGATCGTCCCTCGGATTCCTTTGGACATCAGCACCATGAACATCAATCACGACTATAACAGTTCAACTAGCAATACCACAATGGCAATTGTCATTACCAACATCTATATCTTTACAGATGTCATTCACCATTATCAAGAAAGCAAAAACAACCATAACCATAGCCATTATATGTGGATTCTAAAGGTTTCCTCAGTCGATGCATATGTCGTTTTGGAGGGCGCCAAAATAAGTTTTGAATAATCGCATTATATATTCCTTAGCTCTTTCCTGAATAGAGCTCCCCCATAGAACGCATTTCACCTTTTTGTATGAAGGTTGCACAAAACTGGCCAATTTTTGACCTTTTGTTGATACAAGCTCCACCATCAACTCAAACACTAAGGCTATTACTCCCATAATCACTCCACCCTAACCAAGATCGTCATCATTACTGTCAGTGTTACAATTATCATCACATCATTAATATCATCACCTCACAACTTGACCAATAGTTACTATTCCTGCAACCATCAGGCTGTCACCACCATCACTAACTCCACAATCACATTCATATAAAGCCGCCATCAACATCATCTTCCTTACCACTATCATTTCCATTACCATCATTAACAGCATCACTACGTCACAACTTTACATTATCATTACCATTACCAATACCATTACCATCATTAACACCATCACTACATCACTTTACATTATCATTACCAATACCATTACCATCATTAACACCACTACGTCACAACTTTACATTATCATTACCATTACCAATACCATTACCATCATTAACACCATCACTACGTCACAACTTTACATTATCATTACCATTACCAATACCATTACCATCATTAACACCATCACTACGTCACAACTTTACATTATCATTACCATTACCATTACCATCATTAACACCATCACTACGTCACTTTACATTATCATTACTATTACCAATACCATTACCATCATTAACACCATCACTACGTCACAACTTTACATTATCATTACCATTACCATCATTAACACCATCACTACGTCATAACTTTACCAACAGTTATGATTCTTGCAGCCATCACGAAGATTGTCACCATCACCACTTCTAATTCATATAAAAAACAACATCACCATCATTTTCACTGCTATTATCGTCCCTCACCCTTGTCTCCACTTACGCCATCATCTCTACCATCACCTTCATCATTATCACGCAAAGTAGAATCACCATCACCACCTGCATTTACATCGTCACCATCACAACTGCCATCATTGACACTACCATCACAATCATAACTTCTTCACGATCATCACTCTATCACCACCTCTCACCCTTGTCACTGTGAACACCATCATTATCACTATCGATATATCACTACATCACCATCACTACCTTCACTGTTTTCATCATCATCATCATCATCACTACCATCACAATTATCACCATCACCGCCACTATCATCATAGCCTGCCCGCAGACGTTAATTTGAATTAACGTCTGCGGGCAGGCTACTATCATCACCACCATCATCACCACGATTATCACTATAACCACGGCTGTCATCATCTCAATCATTATCACTATTGAGTCTGCTCCGACGAAGGGCTAACGCTCGAAACGTCAGCTAAACACCATATCCCACAGGCGAAAAACATACCATATCAACCTTTGTTGATCATACCCATATCACTATTATTGCCAACTTGTTGCTGACATACTCGGCAAAATAAAATACTTTCTAAAACGAAATCTTCGTTTAGTTAAATATGAAACAAAAAAAATAGTTATCTTGGTTCACGATGTTTTGTTGATTTTAGCTTTCCATGCTTCGTTCAAGCGATCTTTTGGCAAAAACTTGAGTCGTCCTTCGTCTCGCGAAAAAGGACAGAGATCTGTCTTGCAGTCCTTTCTACACTGCTCAAAGTCTATTTTGTCCGTCTACATAAAAATCAACTTTCACGCTTCGAGTTAACATCGAGCAACATCATTCCTCAGATGAAATCTTGACACAAAAATCTACATGTTTTACTGAATAGTCTCGTGCAACTTATTGCACGTTTGTAAACCACTATTATACACATACCCGGCTTCTTGCGTTTCAAATTTAGACAAGTTTTCCACACTTTCAAAATAATAAAATGATTTTCTATACTTTGTGACCGCGTATATTAACTCCCAAAATGAAGAACCAGTCCAGCAGGAATCAGCGAACAAGGGTAATTGACAATCCGGTTCTGACCAGTTTCCGGAAGAACGCACCTTCAAGGAGCGGAAAAGAAAGTAGTCGTCAGGGGCCTCAGAAAAGGTAATGTCGTTATCAGAGGGGCCGCCAGCGCCTCCTGCGCCAGAACTATCATTCAGTTGAGGACTTAAAATCTGCCAAGTTGCAATTAGTCATTCTGTATACTAGTGGGCCCGGTTCAACGAAAGCCAATAAACACTACTTTTAGATTAGATTTCTGAACCTATGATTAATTAGTCACTATTTCAAGAAATGTGCGTTGTTTAAACACAGATCACTTATCCAGTTAACTATTCCATAATTTACTGTCCGAGTCAGTATATGGGAAACAGAATCCAACGGTGGATTAACTTTTAATCCTGGGTTAGCGCTAATCGCCTTTTGAGCAACTTGGCAATGCTCTACTTGTCCAAATAGACGAGTCCAGTTAAGATTTCTTTATCGGACTGGACATAGGCGTTGGCGCACCCTGCTAATGTACAAGCACTGGAAACACAAGTATATTAAGGGAAAGTTGACATGGCAACAGAATGGGAATGATCTGAACCCAATAAGTTGTTCATTTAGCTATAACCATTCCCAAAAACACACTGAAGATGAAGTCTACCCTTGTCTTGAGTATAATTTTATTTCATTAATGAAAGAGTAATTGAACCATACACCAATACGTAATTCTTCGAACTCACAAACATAAAAGCTAATACAATATATTATCACAAAGATTCTATGTCGGCTAAAGTTGCAAGCACTGAGTGACTAGTTTTCTTCTTCAGCTGCTGGATGTAAACATAAAGAAATTTCTAGCCATCCATTTGTTCTGAATAACCACTACAATGATATTACATAGATATCATAACATCATATACCACCATCACCATCACCAGTTTTAAACTGCTCCCTTACATATTATCAGAAGGGCTGGATCTTTCTTCTGGCATCAACATTTTCACGAAAAGGGAAGAGAGGGGTTCGGTTCACCAGGGAACTCTCCATTGGCCCAATCCCCGTTTACATGTACATGTACATGTAGGACCAGTTGACAAAAAGTAACTTAAGAGAGGATTTCCAAGTTTAAGATTTTAATGCAATGGAATGTTAGGTTAAGTATGAACTAACTTACATGTGTAAGTTGCATACAAAAATGGAGATTTCAACATTTATTTCTATGACTACGAGATTCTATAACTTCATCAACATTACTTATTAAGGCATTATTGAGTATCACTTCCCAAGTACAGAACTACAAACTTTGCTGAACCTCCCAATTTATCTGCTCGCACCTTTAACGAACTCCTAATTAGTCACGCTGGGAGACTACTAGAAATGATCAATTGCTAACTAAAAGCCTAAAATAGTTTAGGTATTATTCTTAGTATACTAACACTACGGTGTAGATTGAAATTTTGTAGGAAAACATTTTATAAACCAAGACACTACAAAACTACTGACAATCACAACTGATCACAATACAGCAAAAAATCGTTGACAGGCAAATTTAATTTGCACCTCCGTCAGATAACAACGCACAACGGTTAATGATGAGGAACAATAACTACTGGTACATGAGAGTGATGAAGCACATAATCGCTGCAGCTGCCCAGGAAAGTGCGACGGAGGGTACCCAGACCACGGCTGCCCATTACCACCATGTCAGGTTTCAACTTCTGTATTTCAGCACAGATGGTCTCTCCAGCATGACCACATGCCAACACAAACCTGTAACCGTTTTCTTTGGCTAGCTGTTAACAATATCAGAATGTTTTAGTTAGAACAGTGATGATTTCTCATCTTTGTCTATATATGTGTGCATACATGCACTTGTACACACAGTTTGTTCTATCAGATCTTGGACCAAGTGCAAAATATATTCATAAAGCTAAGTAAAATAATAAGATGGTTAGGGTCCTTTTTCACTTAAATAAGTTTTTTTATGGTCAAGCGGCCCGATTAGAAAACATCATTTTTCTTTTAATACTTGAATCTAAATGCCTGAAATTTGTCAGAATCAGTCCAAGATAAGAAGTATGAATTAATACAAAAAATAAGGAAACTATGATCAGGAGCTTTATAGATGAACAGCAGGGATGCTAACCAACTAATTGTTTTCATAAGGCCTAATAATAACAATAACAATAATAAACACTAATACAAAATTAATAAAGCATCTTTTCCTGCAGGTTCAAAGGCACTTTACACTAAAAACCAGGTTATATATCAAATAGTAGTGTATAAACTACAATCGTGTTTTATAGGGATTTCAGCCACTAAGAAAAACCGAATCTGAACACACGAAAAAATATGACAAGGTTATGTGTCAGTATCAGCCAATCAGTGGTCTTCTTGTGTTACTATGACAACATTTGACAACATTCACTTTTACAGTCGGCAGCCACTTTGCATCTTCTGCTTGTTTGTTAGTAGTTTATATAATACAGAGAATGATACATAGATGCTTGGAGATATGCCAGAATTTGTTCTTTTGTTCAAATGAGATCTCACTCATTTGCTGTGCCCACTCATGAGATGCAGTATTGAATTCAAACACTCAAAGATAAATTCCGTATCTCAGTACATCCATGTACATATTATTCTTTATAAGTTAAAATTATTCTATCTAAAAAAAGTTTAAGTATTCCAAAAAGTCATGCAAAGTACATGATTGTGTTTGAATGTATGATCGGTGAGTGTCCCTAATAGGGATGGAAATGAACTTTTTTACAAGTTGGCTAATGACTTGTACAATCTAATTTGTTTTATGTTTGTGGTTTTATAGTACGATGTCAAGTCAGATATTTAAACTACAGAATGGCTCACAAATGAGAAAATATGGTGTAAACTGGATGATTGTGTATCTAGGTTACAAACCTCCAAACTCTTGACATTGTTTTCATATTTGTCTTCCAGTTCTTTCGCATGTTTGTCATGCTTTTCAATAAGTTCTTTCAGTTCCTCCTCTGTTACTTGACCTGTGGAATATTTCATTGTCAAGGGATTGTCTAACAGTGATTTCAATAAGGTTACTAAGTTTCGATAGTATAAATAATCACCTTTAAGCCTGCTAATGATAATAATAATAATAACAATAATATTAAAAACATTTATTTATACTCGAGCACTGACGAATTAAAATTAAGCTTGCTAAAATGTGGATGAGACTATTAAGTACATTTTTCATAAAATATCTACAGAAAAAATATCATCTTCCCATTACTTTCTCTTCACTCCCACAAATCCCCACACCACCCACCACCCCAATAATTCCCTACATACTGTACCTAATAAACAGTTTCATCTCACCTCCCCGAAACCCAATCACTCACACTCACCCAGCATCAATTCATCAGCCCCTACCCCTCACCTGCTCTATACACACCATCAGACCCCCCTCCCCCCAAAAATAGCCCCAACTCCCAGCATATCCATTCATTCTGTATAATTTCTTAACTGCAACTCCGCAACAAAACAGCCACACAACACACAATTAATCCCTTTCAAAACCCTCATCTCAGCCTTACTCCCTTAAGCCTAAAGTTAAAAAGATTTCCAGATAAAAAAATGTTAAAAAACTCTAAATTAAATATTAATTTGCAAAATTCTATAGTTTGAAAGAGTGTGTCTGTACAAAAGCAATAAAATATATGTGTGGTATGTTGTTCCAGAGTTTGCTCAAAATATACAGAAACAAACGCTTTTCCACTCTAGGTTGAATCATGGTTGATCCAACCTAGTTCCGGTTTTTCTCAAATTATATTAATGATGTTCTTCAAATAATTAAAAAGCTCCCCAAGTCAGCCTGAGATTGCAAGTACATTATTTTAATACTTTTATAAGTGTACATTACACAGCTGACAAACTGGATTCATTTGTTAGACAGTTTGGTAAAATAATTATAACCCCCAGCTAACCTGATGGTGCTCTCATGTCGTGGCAGTGCAGCAGGATCAAGCTTTCGCCAGGATGGTACATGTTCTCAACATACCCTGATAAAACAAGAAAATAAATGTTGACACTTCGTTTAAACCTATTGTAAATTATGATAATACCCAATACAAGAGGACATATTCATTCGGCTTAACAAGCTTGTGACACAGTATCAAGGTACATTGTGTATAAAAAGATTTCTTCATAACTTTAAAGTTACACTTGCTTAATATCATTTGAATTTAAAATCATCAGCACCCATTTCTTAAATCATGTTTATTCTTCAATACTGAAATAATTTGCAAGTGACATCTCAACTTGAGGGAACTGGCAGAGAAATACCAAGGTTGCTTTCCATTTGTCTGGTCTGGCCAGTCCAACCAGTCAGTTCTTAAATGGAATGCACGAGTTCTCAGAACTGGTTCTGGTCACAATAGACCTGCTCATGGATCAGAGCCGCTCAATTCTCCCACTCTGGTCGGCCAAAGCACCTTGGACCTTTCCATTTAAACTGACCAGAACCAGTTCTTTTTGGCCGGCCAGAACAGACAAACGTAAAGTGACCTAACTTTGCTTGCCATTTGAAAATTCTTGGCAAATGGAAAAATACTCAGACATCTAGATATTTGAGGTTCAGAGTGATTTTCTTTCTTTGACAAACAAGAGGCTGCCATGGTAGCCTGTATTCGGGGCTTTGACCTTGTTGCAAAGTTTTCTTGCAAGCAAAGCATGCTTCTGCAGTCAACATCTCGCATCTTTAATG
>JAOBYH010171089.1:0-17640 GCA_025403525.1 Umimayanthus kanabou
TAACCAAGATCGCCGCCTGTGTGATCCTCCAGTGCAGGATTAAGCATTGTTTGGTGGCCCATTACAAGTCCAAATATATATATATAATTAGCTAAAGCAGCAAAGTCCTCACAGAATGCAATTGATATGATTCCATGCCATTGCCATATATTCATTCAAAGTGCAAGAAATTATGCATTCATTTCATAACAATGCCATAAATTTTTTAAATAAATATTATTGGAAAAATAACAAATAGAATGTTTCTGCCATGAATTAGGTATATATTATCTCACTAAGTCTTATATTTTTGGCTTAACAACAGGATCAACTTGATTGTGGCTGCCAAGGAAAATCGTACAATGCTTACAGAATAGAAATACATTAAAGAAACACCTTCAGTCATCACTCACTTGCGTTGACCATGTATGAGTGGTCCAAGGACTGCTGCCCAGTATGTGGCCAGACCAGTCCCTCATCTGCTGCACCTCGTCGGACTACTTATGAGCAAAGACAAGACATATTGAAATCCAAACTTTCTTGTGACTGTGTTTGCAACAGGAAGGTTATGAAGTATCAGAATTGGAGAAAAAGAAAAAGATTTCAGGAATTTCTTGTGTTTGCTCCTTATTTGAACAATTTGGTCTCAACATCATTGAAAGTTATCCAATACCCATCATGGATTCTTGTGCTTACACTTACACTGTTGCTTGTGTGTTGCCAAGGCAACCATGTACAGCCGGCTCCTACAGTGATCAAGACTGAACTGCATGACGCGGTGACACCTATAGGTAAAGCTTTTCACTACAAGATTCCAGTCTCTGCATTCCAGTGTGAGGTGGAACAGCTGATGGTAAGAAGATAATTTTATCTTCTTTCATAAAATACCGTAAAATTTCAATAATAAGCCCTGGGGCTTATTTTTGGTCAAAGGGCCTTTTCGCCAAATTTTTCTTGGGAGCTTATATTCAGGGGGGCTTATACATGGATGAATATTTGCATTTTGAAAATGCTATTTATTGTTCAAACAATTGTAATTTTTTGAGATTTTATGCTCACAACCTGTCTTTATTACTGATTTTTTTACTTTTTTATTCCAAATATAACCCCTGGGGGCTTGTTTTTTCAGGCAAGCTTATACATGGAAGGAGTTTTTCGTTTCAAAAGTTGGTTCATAAACACTCTGGGGCTTATACACGGTGGGGCTTATTATTGGAATTTTATGGTAGTCTACCACAAGTTACAATCCCAAGATCTCGCAATTGTGCTGTCGTTAACATTGTTATTTAAAACTTATTGTTCTAGTTCAGGGATCGCGTTAACGCAAAAATCGCGCATTTTTACGCAAAGTGCTTCCCAAAAAATGCATTTTTGAATTTGTAATGCGTCCCTGGGACGCAAATATAGAAACTTGCTCTCATAGATCCAGTTTTATGGGACCCCTTCAAAACTTCTCCAAACTCCAAACCAGCAAGATCATTGAGTCCCAGGACTCAAAGCAAAAATATGTAGCGCGATCCCTGTAGTTATTAGTGACAATCCTAATGTTGTGATATTATAGCATGGGGCATCCATGGAAATGAACTCCACAATCAACTTAATTTGGGCTCAAAGAGGTTTTTCTGACCTAAGACTTTCTGTAGCACCATAAATCAAGGGAAAAAATCCATGCTCAAGCGCTGAATCATGCACCACACAGAACTTGGCTTTGAAGCAAAATTAACCCCCAGAACTCCACATAAAGCAAGGGAAAAAATCCATGCTCAATAAGCGCTGAAATCATGCACCACAGAGAACTTGGCTTTGAAGCAAAATTAATCCCCAGAACACCACATAAAGCAACTGGGAAAAAATCCATGCTCAATAAGCACTGAATCATGCACCACGCTGAACTTGGCTTTGAAGCAAAATTAACCCCCAGAACTCCACATAAAAAACTTTGCAAAACCTAAAATTCTTCAACTGGACAAAATATCTGCCTTGTTTGTCAGTGGGGGGAAAATTCTTACACTGACCAAATCTTTCAACCACCCTCCCTCCCTCAAAAGTCAAATGGTCTGCCCCTTTAGGGATCCAGATGGAAGCAGCACTGATATAAAGGGGGAGAATGTTTCACACCCAGGGGACTCTAGATTGGTTTTAAATGTTCTGAAAGGTTAGTTCTTCTACTTTCTTCGTCTTGATTAACCAGGTTAGATTGTGAAGCTAGAATAGTTCATTTTAGTTCTTCAGTCTTTCACAAGACCTTCTTTCTTGTTTCCAGGTAACTGAGGCCAGTAACAGATTTCTGTCCCACTGGCTGGCTTATAACAGTCTTGAGCGGGAACTCTATGGAGTTCCATCAAACACTGATGTAGGGACATATACCATTCTTGTAGTGGCACTAGCCAGGGGAGAGCTCAGGAGAGGCGAGATATGTGGCTCAAAGACCTTTGAGATAACAGTGCCCCCTGAGGGTGATGCGAGGATCCCAATTCCTCTTATGAGTGCCGCACTACAGAGTGCCGTTATGGAGGAGGATGGAAGTGTGCAATTTGACAATCCTAATATGGGATATAGGATGCTGTGTTTTCCTGGAATGCACACAACATTCGCATCAGTTTTGGTGAACACTGATTTCAACCAGTTGAATGGACATGAACGAATAAATATGCTTCAAAGGGTAGCAATGCATCTTGGGATATCATCGGCAAAAATCAGCGGGTTCTCTGACCAAGTCCCCCATCTCTTGATATCTAGCCTTGAGTCACCATCTCTGATAGCTAGTGGGGCAGGAGACGGCAGGTTTGTAAAGGGAATAAAAACTGTATTCACATGGATACTTGGTTGTGGAGCACTAAGGGTTAACAAGACCACTATCTCTCACCTTACTGCTAGTTCCCAGGATGGGACATTTGGTGAGTCAGTGGGGCACTCCATCTTTGGCTGGCATATCATGTCTGGTGTGCAGAAAAGTTTGCCTAAGATAAGGGTTCGTCGTGCTGCACTGGTTGGCACACCTACTCCGACAACAACAGTTGCTCTACCTACAGCAATCTCTGTGACCAGTACAACAGTGATATCTAATGACAGTGTGTCTCTTTCAAGAGTTGTACCCAGTGTGAATTCAACTACCAGTTTAACACCAAGTGTTGTTTCTTCAACTTTAGTTGCACCAACTCTGTCACCAAATTTGACAGCTTCAAGCATGGAATTCATGATAACATTGAATGTATCTGCATCAGCATATAGTGCATCAGAAGTCCAGACTTTAAATGCAACAGTTTTTAGTCCAAGCACAACGCTAAATAGTACAACAGATGCTATAATAGTTGTTGTAGCAAGTACTACTGCTTCATCACTTTCACCAAGTTTGCTTTTACCAACACAAAATGTAACAGCTGTCATATCACCAAGTCCCACAGCTATTTTTCAGACAGCTACATTTTCCCCAACACCAAGAATGAACAGTTCTGCTGCAGAAGTGAAGACAGCTTCTTTGGAAGTTGAATCAAGTTTGACTGTTGGTCCAACAATATCTGATAGTGCAGTACACAGCACCTCTCTTGAAACTCAGAACAGCAGTTCAGCTTCCAAAGGACAAGATTTAAAACCAACATCAAGGATGTTAAATCAAACTGCAACACTTGTTGACAGTTTGTTGCAGACAATAGAAAGTACCGTCATTAATCAAACAAGTTTGATGACAACTACTGTTTCAGCATCAAATTCAACTATTTCAGGCACATCTACATCACCAGCAAATGATACACTGGCTTCAATGTCCATTTTGCCCAGTTCTGATATGACAAGCACTTCAGAAATGTTTTCTTCGCTGATAACACAACCAAACAGAACTAAAAGCCTTACACCAAGTACAAACCAGACAGTTTCTTTGCCATCTTTAAATGCTTCATCTTCTGTGAGTGTATCCAAAACAAGCCCCATTGTCATGACAACAGTGCCAAATACAACCGATAGCACTCAAGTTATTCGGACTTCAAGTTCAGTTGTGCAGCAACTAAGTAGAAGTAGGGATCTTGCACTAAGCAGTAGCCTGGCAAGTTTTACACCAGCTTTGAACTTGACCTCTTCAATCAATGTAACACGGTCAAGCCCTGTCATACCCACTGCTCTCAACACATCAAGCTCTCAGAACATCACTGACACTAATACACCCACTCCAAGTTCAGTTGTTCTGCAGCCAAATAAAACTGATGCTCTGGTGCCAAGTGAAAATGAGACAACCATGAGTCCTGTGTTCAGTTTTACACCCCAGGTAACCATGACAACTGCCACATTTGTTATTGCACCAACAACACAGATCGGTTCTGCTATGAGCTCTGGGGTGCCATTAACTGCAACACCTTCTGCACTCGGAACATCAACAAGGTAATGTGTAGTATAAAAAACTCATGAAAAGCTTTATGCTTTTATGCTGCAGTGCTTCATAAAATGTAATCAGGTGTTACAAATTGCTGGCAGCATTAATTTCCTTAGATCTATGGCTTTGCAGAGATCATTTTAGTTACTGTCGGCTACAATAATTGAGCCCAGTGCACTAAATACATAATTTGCTCATATGGTGATCAGGAGTCTTCTAAATGCTGTTGTTTCAGTACAGCAGAAAAAAAAGCTTTCTAATGACAGCTTTCTAATGACAGCTCCCCGTAAGGGGCTTTTCAGTGCCATGTTACACACATTAAATTACAAGGGTTAAAAACCCCTTGAACTGGCAGGAAGGCTGGCCAGAAGGCTATTTACACCAGCGTGACCAGCGGGCAGAGGACTCGAACTTGGGACCTCCAATTCAGTTACAATTCAGCGCTTTAAACTGCTCTGCCACACACCTGGTGTCTACAGGTTATCAAAGGTACCAAATGTTTCTAGAGGTGTGTAGACACCTCTGGACATCTTAAGATACCTCTAAACACCCTTGGACACCTTTAGTACCAGATGTTTCTAGAGGTGTGTAGACACCTCTGGACATCTTAAGATACCTCTAAACACCCTTGGACACCTTTAGTACCAGATGTTTCTAGAGGTGTGTAGACACCTCTGAACATCTTAAGATACCTCTAAACACCCTTGGACACCTTTAGATACCAGATGTTTCTAGAGGTGTGTATACACCTCTTGACATCTTAAGATACCTCTAAACACCCTTGGACACCTTTAGTACCAGATATTTCTAGAGGTGTGTAGACACCTCTGAACATCTTAAGATACATTGTACCTCTAAACACCCTTGGACACCTTTAGATACCAGATGTTTCTAGAGGTGTGTAGACACCTCTTGACATCTTAAGATAACTAAACACCCTTTGACACCTTTAGATACCAGATCTTTCTAGAGAACCCTGGACACCTCCATCTAGATACCAGGTGTCTAGAGCTGTCCAAAAGGTGTTCAGAAGTGTCTTTGGGCACATTTAGACACCTGCATAAATCTAGATGCCTCGGGGCAACTCATTTTGATTGTTTTGTTTAGGGGGTTAGTACATGTCATTTTTTTTGGTTGCCATGATAATTTTGCTCTTGTAGTTATTATTTCTTGTGTTGCAAGATTTGGACTGACATTATTTTATATGCCACTTTTGCACCTCCCCATCATTTTTACATTACAAGTATATTGGGAAATCTGACTCCCTGTCCTAAATTTTTGTGTTCAAATCCTGATGTCCAGTGCTCAATTATTCTTGAAAATATTTGGTTTTACCCAACACTGTGTTACTCACCTTCCGTTTGGTTTTTGCTTTTTCAATTTTAGATTTTCCATCGCTGAAACTGCTGCAATGTCACAAGGTAGGAAAACTAAAAAGTTAAATACTTACAAAATTTCATTTCATATTGGCGTTGTGTATACTATATATGAACCATTATTTTTATAATACACTATATTAACTGGCATCAGCAATGATACAAAGTGGTAACAAGTGCTTGTACCAAGCTACTGGTAAATCAGTTCTTCTGTAGAAAGACTTGTAATGATGTTATTTAAAGTAAATGGCGTCAAGATAAGCTTGATTTGATCAAGAAAGAGTTTACATTGTATTCTTGAATTGCCGTAAAATTCCGAAAGTTGCCAAGTTAGCTTTTCAAGCATCAGTTCTTCATGAGAGTAATTTTAAAAATATTGAATTGATAGATGACAACTTTGTATACTATAAATTATATACAACAAAACAAAACTGCCAAGATTATTCTTGATCGGCCAGTTCACTCATCTGCTACTGATGCTATCCAGACTCTTTTAAGAGTTAGAACTGGTTGAACCTTAGTAAGCGCAGACTGTTTCATAGATGTCTGTACAAACAGTTTGTTAAAATCTCAACTTGGATTAGACACGATCTGCATCGTTACAACACCAGAAATGCAAAGGACTTCTGCCTGCCTGCAGTCAATACCAGCTGGGGCAAACAACGACTATCAATTCAAACTGTTAGGATTAAGGGACTGGAACTCTCTACCTTTGTATACAAGAAACAGCGCAACCGTCGCTAATTTTAAGTCAGCTTTTTTCAAAAACAACTGAGCCCTTTGATGTTAGTTACATCCTTTTTATATCTATTTGTTTACCTCCATCCTTGTTTTGTCAATGCAACTTCGTTTTGGGACTTTTAGAACTTTAAATGTTAGGTTTTTAGGACCCTTTGAAAATCATTTTAATGAATAGGCCTTTCTAATGAAACATTTTAAAAATAAATAATAATATACTCATGTGTTGAAGATCATCTTGTGTTGCTACAATACTAAGTTTGATCCAATGTGCACTCTTTATTTTGCTAACTTGATCTAAATGTGGTTCAGTTACTACAGGGTTAAAAATAGCAGTTGGCTGTAGGCTACAGCCGGCAATATCGTGACCATTACAGGCTGTTTTTATTCAATATTTTCAGTCAATTTCTACAAAATAAGCAGTAGATATCTTGGTTTTTGAAAACAGCCGGCAAATTTGAGCAAGTTTGGAAAAAGTTATTTTGAACCCTGTACTATAACATAAACTTCTCTGTTATGTTTGTGAATAAGGTGATGGGTTTGCAATCTAACAAGTCTTTCTCTGTCTTGTTGTCTACAGTCCTGAGTGCTTCATTATCAAACAGCACACATGTCAGTGTAACAGTGTCGGCCATGACACTAGCACCAATTATGTCCACTGGGGACAAAGGGTCCCAGTCTGTTAGCCCAGTGTTGAACAAAACCACCCTAGCTGTAGTTACGGAGAGTCATGTGTCTCCAGTGTTGAGCCTTTCAACAGAAATAGTGTCCAGCAAGTCTATCAGTGCAGTTCCAACGACTATTTTGTCACTGAGCCCAGTAACTGTTGGTGTCACTGTTATTGAAAGCAGCAACATGACGCAGATGAGGAGCGCCTCTAATGTATTAACATTGTCCACCATATCAGTGATAGGCAGCAGTTTGTTGCCTTCAGAGAGTGTGTTGTTGAGTAGTTCAGAGACCGCTGAGATGGTGTCTTCATCTTCTGCAACACCATCCAGTAGCAGTGTTGCAGCAATAGGCCTGAACTTAACTGCATTGTTATCATCAACGTCATACAACCTGTCGAGAATACTTGAACCGGCAACAGCAAGCCACTCCTTAATCAGTGACAGTTCTTCAACAATGACACTGGTCATTATCAGCTCTTCAGTACTCACAGTCTCAGTTAACGTGACAGAAGATTTTGTGACAAGTTCTATTGCGTCCAGACCATTCATCTCGTCAACACTTAGTGACAGACTGGAATCAACCAGTGCTGTCACTGCTCAGCCAAGTATCACTATTCAATCATCGGTTGGCACTGTTGAGTCAAGTTTGACCGTGATGGCAGTAAACTCATCTAGTCCTGTATTAATGGCAAATGCAAGTGTCACATTTGTGTCTCTCCCCACCCCAGTCAGTACTGCTCTGTTGGTTTCCCACACAGTGGTAAAAAACAGTACAACTGAACGTATCACTCGTGTATCAACTACAACAGTGACGCATCCCAGCCCAACCGTTACCAGTGATGTCACGCCATCTCAGCAATCCCTCCTCGTAACCCCACTGTCAAGCACTACTGCAATTGTCACTAGCAAGATGCAGGCCATGAACACAAGCTCACTGCCACCAACAAGTACGTTGAGTCTCAGTGTGTTAAAGACGTCTGTAACTACAGGTATTACAAGTGTTTGTGATCACAATCCACTGTATAGTAAGTGTATGCACTTTGGCACAATAATGAACATTCTCAACTGCACATGGGTCTAGCTGGTTGTCATGATTACAAGGCGTTTTCTTAGCTTTCATATGCATGTGAACTTTGTTGATGACAACAGTTTGTTTATATAGTATGTTGTACTCACATATCAACTACTTTAAGTTTATGCCTTAAGCACTGTACAGACTTATCCCTGGCAATCGGAAAAAGTAACCAGCTGAGTTGTTTCTGCCAGCTACTTTTGAAGAAAACACTATTGAGTCCACTGTACATCTTCCGTTTCTCAATCGAGTGTCACTAGCTATTTTCAACATTTGCCATCCACTGTTCTTTGAAAGTTTTGGATAAACATCCTGTTCTAGCCATCAGAGCACTGATTCAGGACCTGTGTACACAACAGTAAAGTAACACAGGATACGCTGTAACTGCTGTTTGCAAGCACAAGACCTTACGGCACATTCAGTTGCACAATAGTTACTAATACCTGTGAGAGACCTGTGTCTGTGACAGTGTAGAAACACAGAATGTACATCCACCATAATTGTTATACGCTACAACTGCTGTTTGCAAGCATCTCACCTTATGGCACATGTTCAACTGGAGTTGATAGTTCAGCTGCATAATAGTTACTAACACCTTTGATATGTCCACAAGCCTTTTACACAAATGCAGCATGCTGGCACATGCAAAAGAACTCGCTGAAGCTATCCTGGCTTATTTAAAGCACTCTTGTCTGCAGCCTTACGCAATGTGCGAGACTACAGTCACTGTAAACAGTGGCTCTGTGCTTGCTATATTTGTTCGCTCTTTTGCTAAAAATGAATTCACTTGATTCAGCTTTAATCAGCTTCATATTTAACCTGTTACTAATGTTAGCAGTTCAGTGGGCGGAAAGTCTTGAATTCAGCTCCTGAAGGGTTCGTGCTAGTTGCGTGAAACCTAGAATGTCAGATTTCGATATTCCAAAATCCAGGACGAGAAATGTGATCAAATCTATGCGTGAACGAAACAAAATCATTTCGTCGATTCACTGGAAGTTGCAGCTTCATGGTTCATCAACTTTTGGGACATTTTCAGAAATTTAGGTCATGGATTTTCTAACTAAGGTCATGGAAATGAAAATTATTACTTTGTATACGGACTCAAACTGCTGTGCACTTGTTTCTTCTCTTCAGATTTTTTCTATCCTTCCCATTCTTTTGTAATACTGGTCTACAGGTATAGTCATTGTGATTGTCAAAACACGATATTTTTCACACACACTAAAACGTGATCTTCTCCATTTGTTCTTACTGCAGTAGATGTTTGTTTCACGTTACACAATGGGTGTTGCGTGACTGGTTTTTCTCGCGTTACACAATGGATATTGTATGACAACTTTGTGTGACCTTACATAATGGGTATTGTGTAACAGATTTGTCTCACTCTACACAGTGGATGTTGCGTAACTGTTTGTCGCGCGTTACCTAATGGATATTGTGCGGCGACTTTGCCTGACCTTACAAAATGGTTGTTATGTAACTGATTTGTCTCACCCTACACAGTGGGTGTTGTGTGACTAGTTCGTCTCGCGTTACACAATGGATATTGTGTGATGACTTTGTCTGACCTTACATAATGGGTATTGTGTAACTGATTTGTCTCACCCTACACAGTGGGTGTCGCGTGACTAGTTCGTCTCTCGTTACACAATGGATATTGTGTGACGACTTTGTCTGACCTTACATAATGGGTATTGTGTAACTGATTTGTCTCACCCTACACAGTGGGTGTTGCGTGACTAGTTCGTTGCTCGTTACACAATGGGTATTGTGTAACACCTTTTTCTGACCTTACATGATTGGTATTTGAACTGACTTGTCTCATTCTACACAATGGGTGTCGCGTGACTGGTTTGTCTCGCGCTACACAATGGATATTGTGTTACAGATTTATCTGCACTTGCATAATGGGTATTGTGTAACTGATTTGTCTCACTCTACACAATGGGTATCGCGTGACGGATGTTACGTGACTAGTATCTATCGCATTACGTTATGGTGTTGTGTGACAGCTTTGTCTCCCTTTACACAATAGGTGTTGCGTGATTGGTTTGTTTCGCCTTTCACTGTCAGTGTTACGCGACGGGTTTGCTCACCTTACACATTAGGTGTTGCGTGACTTATTTACCTCATCTGACACAGGGGTCTTGTGTAGCTGGTACAGTGTGTGTGGCGTGACTGATTTATCTCACGATACACACTTTTTGTTCCGTGACTGCAGTTTCTCACCTAACATTCTCCCTCTTCTCAAGGTGCACATAACGTGACTGCAGACTCGCAAGCTGTTGAAGTCACACCTTCAGCTGTAACGCAGTTCCTGTCCATCCCTTCTCGCGTGACAAGTGTTGACACAGGGCTACTAACAACAACGAGATATCTCTTCACCACAACTACAAATACTACCGTTGACATGACGACAGTAAATGCAGGCCTTGGAAGCGTGCCGTTTTCCTCGTCAAGCATTGGTACAAGTTCCTTGATGTCCGACACAAGCCAACTTAAGAGGTCGCTTAGTGTGGAGAAAAGCTCTGTCAGAACAGCCACAGTCGCTGCGCTGTCGTCTCTGACATTGACTGTAAATGGTTCACATTCATTGACCACAGAGCTGCCTGTCCGCCCTTCTGTTTCCTCAAGTTTTGAATCGATAATTGGTACATTAAGTTTAGCTGATCGTGGAAGCTTTATCGTCAGTACGGGTACTTTGCCTGTGAACGAAACAAAGCCAGTGATCACTGTCATCCCCAGCATGACTTCTCCACAGTTTAGTATTGACACAAGTACCCCGACTACAAATATCATACCTCTTAACCAAACAAGAACACAAGCTATAGTTGTAACAAGTACAGTTGACATTACCCGGCTCACAACTCCCTTTATATCAACAACAACTAGGCTCGCTACAAAGTCTCTCGATACAACGGTGGTGACCCAAGTTGTGAGTGAGAGAACTTCAACCCTAAAAAGTACAGTTACTCTCTTACCAAGCATTAGTGCAAGTACGAGCGGACTCGTTAGTATTCATGGATCTAGTGTATCCTCAGTGCTCACAGCAACAATGGCCCCTAGTATATTACCAGCATCAAGTGTTGAGACTAGCTACAGTGTGACTGAGATCAGGAGCCGTTTGCTTTCTCGCATACTGGCCACAACACTGAGTGTAGACAGCATTAAACTGCAATCCCAATCAATTTCATCAACAATGAGTGAATTGTCTCCAACAATCATTCGACGGTCCTCACTTGTAACAGAAGAGAAAGCAACTGTTACAGTGGTGACTTTACCAACTCAGAGCTCAACATTGTATGTCACGAAATCCAGCTTGTTACAGTCGTTAGCGTCAAAACGTGCCACACCCAGATACAGTGTTGGCCGGATTTCAACATCGACAAGCTCAAGTGACATTTCTTTGGCACAAACAGGAAGCTTCGTTTTATCATCAGTTACAAGTTTATTCCCAACGGTGGGTCTGATCACTGAATCACCGTCGCTGTCTGCTGATTCTACTGCGCAGGCGTTCAGTTCTGTTATCTTCACCCCGACTTCGCCTCCTACTACTGGAGCTCCCCTGAAGAGTACGACGGTCTTCATACGGTCAGCGGATATCACCAGGAAGAGTATGCTTACACATGATTAATCTCCCTGTCCTTTCCTCCACTTCACTTTACTACATAATCTGACATGACCATTGCGCTTATATGTATAGTTGCACTTCTTTGCTTCTTAGAATCTGTTTCGCTTTTGTTTCACCAATAATCTCGAATAACGAAAAAGTGTAAACTCAGTTAACGAGTTTACAACCACTTGTTATTTGATGCGCTGAACTAACTTAACTTCTAACCAATTAATTTGTATAGCTTGCTAAAAAAAAGTGCATGTTGTTCCATAAAAAGCACAGTACCCCAGTTTAAAACCATGATGGGAACTCTAGGTTCTCTAATTGCTAAGTTGGTTGGTCTTGACCTTACTTAGTTTCGTGCTTTGTTGGTTTATGGATATAAACGAACGGGGCCCCACAATCCCGTTTCTGCTTCGTCTTGCTCTTTGCAGTTTGTAACGTTTTCTTAAATATGCTACCTGTACACACAGATCTAGAATGTCGCTACCAGTGTTTTCGTTGCGGTTCAACCATTAAAATCGAATCTCCCTTCCAGAGTCAATTTGGTTTGGTGCTTCTGCCAATCAGATGTATGTTTACATTTCCAACAGAGCTTCATTTTTCGGCAAATTTTTTGAGGGGGGAGAGAGGGGTGGTGTTGTTGCAACCACGCAATGAACTTGTCTGCAAATTTGTGAAACCTTATAGGTGAGTTTCATTGTTTATGTTTTGCCTCATTAGCATAAGCTGGAAGAGAAAGTGTTATTCAGATGGGGCTACAAAACTATAAGTTCTGAACATTGAAACAATATTATGAATTTAGCCCAACAAGAAAATTTGAGCTTGACTTCTTAAATCGTCTTTCCGTGATGCGGTATTCAAAACTCTACACTTTAACAAGGATTGTATCAGCTAATTAGCGCTTCTGCCGCCTGATATATCTGCAACTCTTGAAACCTGGCTTTAGCTCCGCAAATGCCACGGAAAAAAGATATTTTGCCCTTTCTAATCATTTCTTTCAAGTTTCAGTTAACTTAGTAGATATTCTGTCTATTTTTAAACAAGTTTGATCTGTATCCACATAATAACGTGTATCGAAGAACGCTATACCCTGCTAACAGGCTATTTCACGAACGTATAAAAGAGGCTTTGTCGAAATCGTATCGTGTTTCTGTTGCGCATGTCTGAAGATCATAGGATCACGTGAAAGATCACGTTATAGTCAGAGCGGCTTTAAACCGGTTTAACGGCATAGTGGACTTGCTGTAGCCAATGTGCAATACTAGGTTGCTTTTACCGTGGTTCTGTCCAAACTAAAGTTCATCTTTCCCTCATAGGTTCTGCTCTCCTATCGTCAATCTTCCCGACCGCTATCAACGTTTCAGGGACTTTTACACCGACCACAGCAGTCATTCCCACATCTATTGGCCCAACATTGGAGCCCAGTACTGGACCTACCGTGCCTCCAAACAAGAGGCCAGTGAAGCTCAACGACATCGGACGTTTAGAAGCCAAAGTTGGGAAAGCTTTCCGTTATGCAGTGCCACGTGACACTTTTCACGATCATGAAGACGGGGACACGAGAAATCTTAGCTTGTCGTGCAGTCTTTTGCTCAAGGGGGCGATACCGAGCGATTATTGGATGCAGTTTGATAGCAAACGACAAGAATTGTACGGCCTTCCTTTGGCGGTGGACTATGAGAGATACTCGGGCAAAGAAGACTACGAGAGATATATTCTGACTGCCCGTGATGGCCGAGGACTGGCGGCACGGGACGTGTTTCAGATTGTCATGGTTTTTGTGTCAGATACAGTGATACAGCAACTGAGTATTAGAACTTCGAACAACTACACTGTCTTCACTAGCAATGTCACGCAAAGGCTTGACTTAGTGGATCGAATAAGAACGTACTACAGTGATGGTGATACTTCAGCAATACGGTTTGTATCTGTCACGCAAGGATCGCTTGTCGTGACGTGGACTAACGATACGCTACCCAGCGACAGGTGTGAAAAGGAAGCTGTGCAACGGATATCCTCCAAAGTGATTTCGGCTGAAGGTGAAGTCAATCAGGCGTTCAGGGACGCTTTAAAACCAGAATTTCCCATTCAGAGCGCGAGAGAGGAACGATTTGGGGTGTGTAACGTGACGCAGACCTTCCCAACTATCCCAGCACGTGGTCAGCGGTCGGCCTCAGAAACAGACATGTGGTTAAAGCACGTGCTTCCGGGAGTCTTAGTCGCAGTGCTTCTTCTTCTCCTTGCGTTGGTTCTCGTGGTGTATTTGAGAAGACGTCGACCAAAACCATCAAACCCAGAGAAGGTAACTTACAAAAAGCGCAAACCAATCGTCTTGAGTGAAGAGATCGAGTTGAAAGCATTACCGGCCAAGCCGCTCATTCTCCCAGATGATGACGTCAGCAGTCCGCCATCTTACCTGTCGGAGACCTCGCTCGACAAGGCGCCACATTACGACTCCGACGGTGAGGACGAGGAAGACTTTGGTAAAAGAACTCCCTCCATAAAATATGAGCCTCCTCCACCATTTTATCATACTTTTGACAGTCCAAGGAACACACCGCCGCCTTCGTATAGGTTGCCTCCTACGTATAAGTTTTAGAACTTATTTTCAAAATGGCTCCCCTCTAAACGGTTTGGCAAGTCATAGCCTGCGAATGCGATGCTTGGCATTGCAATTTTCCCTGTCGTAAACGGTCGATGCCGATGCCTTTTCGAAGAACAGTCCGTTGTCGTTTCATGAAGGCGAAGTCACACAACAACTATTAGAGAGATTTAGCACCAAGTATACGTGAGACGACAAAACGGCAGGGAACTTTATTGCAGTAGCGCTTGCTAAGACTGCACAACAATCCCATCTTTGCCAAGAGACCGAAAATAGGAAGTGTCACAAAAAATAGGACTGCTATGTAGTCTGGACCAAGAGAAATTTAGTCGCAATCTTGATCGTTCCTGCCGTTTCATGAAGACCTGGTGCTAAATCCCTCTATCAACCCTGACCCAGCCCCAAACCCTAAAAGAAGAAACTTTTTAATAAAAGAAGAAAAGAAGCTCTATAGACCGAAGATTAAAGTATTGAGAACTAATATACCTGGGACCGCTGACATTCCAGTCCTTTATACACTGTCACCACACCAACAGCTCACTTTGATGCCATTCATCATTATTTAACTGCATATATATGTTACAAATTGCATCGACTCGCTCCTGTTGGAAATGCATTGACTGTTACAAGTGGCATCGACCGTTTGCGAGAGGGAAATAGGTCAGTAGTATATGCCTGTGTTTGTTTGGGTTCCTCGTTTGTTTCATCTCGATTGACCAGTGCCGAGCAGGGCGGGCTACACAAAACAATACAAACCAACACAAGTTCTTCAAACAGGTGGCACATTTTACTAGGACTTGTTACGTGTGGCCTAACGCTTTCGCTTTTTCGTTTGCAAGTCTAAGTAAATCGGAAAATTCCATCGTCTTGCGTCCAAACTTGATTCCAGCTCGTACAGAGTTGATGAAAGTCAGCGCAAGGATGTGTAAGCTGGTTGCAAAAGCAAGCTGAAGTAGACAGCAAGTTACCAACTCGCGTTGACCGCTTGCATCACCTAGCGAGTGCGTTTGGTCAGAGCTTTTTAAGGGCTGCTTTCCATTTAGCCCGTTTTCAGGTTCGGCCGTTTTATTTGGAATGAGACATTGAACGAACCTTTTCAGCGGAAATTTTCAGGGAGGAACGGATAACCTCTGGAGGTGCTTCCACGTTTACATACTTTTACTGGTTGGAGAGGATGGAGAGGAATGGCGCTTTTTCCCGTTTTCAATCGAGTCTTCGAGCACATACTCGTGTTACCCACATCACGCAAGGCAAGTTTATTAACAAATCAAATTGCAGCTCTTTTGCCGACTGGAAAAAGCCTTACCATTTTAAAAGGAAAAATTCCAGAATTTCAAACCGAAATTTGGCAAAATGGCAAAGCCACTGCATGTAAAACCTCCGAATTTGTGGAAAAATTTCCTTGTTATTTGGAATAGTTTTCAAATCGGCGGAACAGCTGTAACTTGATTGGTCAGTAAGTTCACATAAGCCTTGCGTGATGAGGATGATGCGAATGCGCACTCGAAGATTCGGGTGAAAATGTTGTACTAGTGGAAAGCGTCATTCCGTTCCAACCGGTCGGGATGGAAAAAGTGAAGTATTTCCCGAGGTGACCCGTTCGTTACCTTTGTCAATTCCAAACGGCCGAACCGGAAAATGGGCTAAATGAAATGCGCCCCTCATTTGCACAACCTATTGATCCGCTAAAGACTTATGATCAACTTCCTCGATCCTATGTGTATGTTTTTATTTCTGAGTCAAATAGATCTTATTAGGTTTTCTCCCCGTGGCGACCACCTCACTATCTCGATAACATCGCTCAGTTTGGGAGTTTTTCAGCTAAGTTCCATTAGTTGTGGTGGACCTTGAAGAAACGACATGCGCAAAAGATCATGGTATATGATCGCAAGTCTTAAGCTCAAAAAATAATCATTTTAAGATTTCTATCGAAGACCCAAAGGTGGTCCGTAAAGTGCATCCTGGCCCGGAGATGAAAGAGGACTACTCTTGGGCGTGGTCCAAGCACGGTCATTTTTGCACATGCGCAGATTGAACGCAGTATTGACACACAGAGAAGAAACAGAGTGAGAGCCGTGACAGAAATAGTTTTTCCCCACTGCCGTTCTACGAAAAATGATTTTTTATTCCGAGAAGGATTTGGTAGATAGATATTGTAAATTTGTATTGCTATCCGTTCAATTATTTTTAATTTCAGAGTTCAAAGTGCTATCCTTCAATTTTTATAAGAGGACGAGGATATATTTTTATTGTTTTGTGGCCGAGTCGAATTTAAAATAGATGATACCAAAGATAGTGTAAACTTGTATGTATAAAGAGTGAATATAATGAAGGAGAAATATGACCTCAAAATTAATAAAGTACAAAGTACTATGATAAATGTTTGTGCTCGTAATTAGTCGCGATTGTTTGCGTACTTGACGAATTTACCTTTTAGTGATAATGGATGGAAGTCGTTCTGGGACGAAAAAAATCGTTTACATAAGGGAATTCACCTCGGGAACCTGAGACGAAAACCATCTCGCCCGAGACAAACTGATCCCGCCCGGATAGAAACTTCCCGCCCGGGACAAACTGATCCCGCCCTGAACGAAACTCTTCCCGCCCGCACCTTCAGTTTTTTTTGGTCGTTCGTCCCGGTAGTGACTGTTGCATGAATTTTTTCATCCCGGGATGTTAATTCATCCGAGCGCTTGGGAGCGATTTTGAGATCATTCCGGGACGAGCTTATCCTGCCCCAAAGCCATCTAAATAGCAGCAAGGAAATTACCAGGTACTGCTGAGATGAGTTCATCCCGGAACGAGCTCACCCCGCTCCAAAGCCATGTAAATAGCAGAAAGGAATTACCAGGTATTGAGATGAGTTCATCCCGGGACGAGCTCATCGCGCCCCAAAGCCATGTAAATAGCAGCAAGGAATTACCAGGTATTGAGATGAGTTCATCCCGGGATGAGCTCGCCCCGCTCCAAAGCCATGTAAATAGCAGCAAGGAAATTACCAGGTATTGAGATGAGTTCATCCCGGGACGAGCTCGCCCCGCTCCAAAGCCATGTAAATATATATATATCGGTTGGCTGTCGATGTCGACGGATCCAAGACCCGCAGTAAACTTTAAGCCGTATCGCCTATCGTGCGTGCGGCTGTACGCTCGTGCGCCTTCAGATGAGACCGCAGGCCAATGGCCGAGCTGCAAACGCGAGGACACCGGTCACACGGAAAACT
>JAOBYH010171090.1:0-10529 GCA_025403525.1 Umimayanthus kanabou
CCATTTTAGACATTTTTTTCAAAGATTGGGTTACATAGATCTCTAAAATGTATACATTCTCCTTGTTGGCCATATTTTTAAAAAATGCATTTTTCCATCTCTCATGTGGAACTGCTCAAATTACAAAACACAACTTCTACAAGACTACAGGATTGATTAAACTATAACAGAATCCTTTGGCATGCAAAACTTACTTAAATCGTTTAATATAATGTTGCTTTCAATGTAATTTCTAAAGCACAAACTGAACACGTGCGAGATGTAACATGAACTAACTACTAAGAGAAAAACTGCGAGAATACACGAAATGTGTAATATCTAAAATAATCGTCAATAACGGAGTCCAGTGAGTAGATATAACTGTAACACAAATATCTGGCATTCTAAGTTGTATAAAGTACTTGCGGGAACGCTGCTAAAACGATTTCTGAACATGCGGCTAAAACACGCAACTCTAAAAACGAGAACTCTAAAAACATTAAAGTAACAAATTGATTTAAAGGTACTTACATATCGTTTCCCGCTTGTGTCTTAAACAGCCAAAGGTTTGCAGATATCCACAAAATTATCACTGAAGCACAGTATAAATTCCAAAGACACTCCTTGCACACATCTATTCCACGCAACACACGGATAACTACTGACTATTCTAGACGTGTGCGTGCACTGGCACTGACTTTCGGAAATTAGACAAATAAAAGAAATCAATCACAAATGACTTGCCTAAATTACTAATGCCTAAACTAAATTGCTAGTTACTAATGTCTAAACTAAATTACTATTAAATCACGCAAAAATAGTCAACTTTCGGAGCCTCGCTTTAGTGTCCTTAACACCCACATTCAAGATAGATGCAAACGGTTGGATTTAGAATCATTAAACAGAGCAGGAAAGTTAGTGTTTGCATCCTTCCTTCTTCAGTTGTAACTGAAGGAGGAGAGCTGTCAAGATTCACATGACACAATCTTGTTTCTGGGCCCATGTGTATATTTGGATGTGGCATAAGCACAATACGTACAAGTAGTATTTCTGACTGAACAGCTGGAATTACGTGTACCACAAATACCATTCTGCAATTGAATGTCGGTGTCTAGTGACATTTCTAGGTTTACACACACTTGTAACCACATATTTGTAATCGTTTGATCAACAATACTTTGAGCACGTTTTGCCATCAGCTTGTTGGTATGTAGACTGATGTTTCGAGCGTTAGTTCTTCTTTAGAGCTTTTGTTCTGATTAAGGGTTAACTCTTGAAACGTCAGATTTATGCACAGCTTGTTTGGGTAACACACTATGTGAACTTAATTTTCAATTCAACTTTTGTTAAAACAAGTAAATAAATACCATATTAGGTACATGGACGGGCTAGCTAGATGTAGGATACAGCATAACCAGAATATATTAATCAAACAAATTCTAAGAAAAGTATGATTTTTTCTACAGTGTTGTAATTGTGTGATCAAGATTGAAAATGATCGTAACATCTGGGACCACGTTTTAAACATCGAGGAAGCGAAGATAAATTGTGCAAGCCCAGCCGGAGAAAGTGACTGTCCATGCTGTGCAGCAAATGAGACTGTTACAAACTCTTCGACTGTTGATAACGTAAGTGTTGACTCAACAGCGAACGCAACATACGCAGAGGATCATTGTCGTACAATGTCTAGTTACCAGGTCCCCAAGGACGCATCAGAAATGCAATCGGAGAAATCCCGTATTGAAGTGGGGCACTCATTGTCAGTGAACACCAGCAAGGATAGGGGTAATTTGGAAACTATTGAAAGGGAAAAATGCAGGTTGACTGTGGAGGATAATCCTGTGATGACTGCAAGAGTACGGAGACTTAAAGAAATAGTCCAGGAGGCAAATTCCAAACATAATATTTCACCAGTATCTAAGAACGTACAGGTGTCTCCATGTATTGAAAATAACAGGGCGGGCATGTCTAGAGGTCAAGATTGTGAAAGATCCATTACTGCTGAAACAGTGGCCCCTACTTTGCAGGATGTCATACAGGATAGATCCTCAAGAGAAACTAGAATCAATTCAGACGAAACTGAAAAAACGACAAGAATAAAATGTCAGTTCCTTGAAGAAACACCCACACATGAACCCAGTGAGAAAGATTCGTTACCAATAACATACGAGGCTGCTTTGGCTTCATTACTGGACAATGTACAACAAAGACTCAGTCAAGATACCAACAGCGCTGGAGGATTTGACACCATCTTAGAAAGTGAGAAAGACCTCAAGTCACAGTCACTATGCGACACACTTTCATTAGCTTCAAAGGAACTGCACTGTCCATCAGAATGCAACATTGGACAAGTTTCATTTGTTGAACAAGATGGCAACGGCAGTGATACAGCAGAGTGTAATGTCGAGAATACTTTGACAAAGGAGTGGGCACAGAAATACAAAGGAGAAGAATCAAATGGAAAAGGAGAAGAACACTGTAATCAAGCTGTGGAAATGAACGTAGAGCATCCCGAGGATATTCACAGAGTTTCGGCCATGGTCAAAGACATTGAACCAGAAACTGACTTGACTTTGCCATCACCTAAAGTTGCTCCCAGCCAAGTTGAGCTTACTACAAAAAGCGGAAAAATTAAACCAAACCAACACTCAAAACACAAATCTCTGTCAGTTTCATCCATGAAAGATCCGAAATTGAAAGCACTGAAGGCAAAAACGATGCCGTGCAGAGTTCGTCTTGTCGACGTAATGAAACAATGTAATGTTGAGACTTCAAAGCACGGAAAGCAAAGGCGACCAAATGAGCTGTTACTCGGTAACTTTCCATTGTTGGACTGCACAAGAATAAGAATGCAGCCTCTGATTGACTTGAACTGTGAGAAATCATCTGCTGGAAATTCCGAAGTTATTAATATGACCACCAGCTCTTCAGCAAAAGTAAATACTGGAACAGATAAAGATCCTTCAAACTTTCAAAGTAGAGCAATCACAAGAACCGTAGATAGAGTTGTAACCTGTTCAGTCAAAGCAACAACTGCAACCAGTGACAATTCTGTCAGCAACCCAGACAGAGAAACTACAGAAACCATTAGTGGTTTTACAAGCTCTTCAACTAGTATACCTACTGAAGCTGCTACCAGTGCCTTAGGAACTCAAGACAAAGAGACAATAGGAACCACTGAAGTTATCCTGAGCTCTCAGATCTTTGCAGCTAATGCAAGTATTCATAGTTCCTTGGGCACTCCCGCCAGAGGAACAACTACAGCCAATGATAATGCCACGAGCTGTCTAGCCAAATTAACTGCTGGAATCACAGGTAGTTATGTGAGCTCTCCAGCGAAGTTAACTGGAACCGTCGATAGTGCCTTGAGCTCTCCAGTGAAGTTAACTGGAACCACTGATAGTCCCTCGAGCTCTCCAGTCAAGTTAACTACTGAAACCACTGATAGTCTCTTGAGTTCTCCAGTCAAGTTAACTGGAACCACTGATAGTCCCTCAAGCTCTCCAGTCAAGCTAACTGGAACCACTGATAGTCCCTCGAGCTCTCCAGTCAAGTTAACTACTGAAACCACTGATAGTCCCTTAAGCTCTCCAGTTGAGTTAGCTACTGAAACCATTGATAGTCCCTTGAGCTCTCCAGTTAAGCTGCCTAGTGGAACCTTTGATAGTCCCTTGAGTGCGCCAGTCAAACCAACCATGAAACCTCCAGACAGAATAAAAACTAGGATTCAGTGTAAACCAAATCACAAGAAGAAAAAACAAAAGCGAGATCAATGCTCATCGAACTTATTTGGAATTCCCTGGACTGCTAACTGGCTTGTTCATGATTTTGAAAAAGCTGTTTGTTTTCCAGTTTCCTCTAGCGCTATAGAAATTGGTAGACAACAAAGAGCAGAGAAAGAGGTGCGACAGTTTGAGAAGAGTGCAGCAGAAAATGAAAATTCCAACATTGTCAATGAAGGAAACGATGTTGCACCTGCTGTTAATTCAATTTACTTGAAAGAAAGTGACAATGTTAACCCAAGTGCAGAAATAACTTATCCTGATTTAGAGCAAATTGACATTGCATCGACCACTACTGAGAATGAGAAGCCCAGGGAACCACCACAACATGCCATGGATTCTCCAAGAACAACATTCGAAACAACAAAAAACCCAGCTTCTGCAAGCTGTAAAACTCAAAAGAAGCTAATTTTTGACGTCCGAGAACAACAAAAGATCCAGACTGAAACAGCCTCAACAAAAAGTGCTTCAGCTTCACTCCAACGACACTGCCCCACCTGTCACTGCAGTGGAAACTTTGAGCGGCCTTCCTTGCAGAGTGTTTCAACACAGACAGAAAGTGAACAAAGAAACAAAGGAATTAGTGAACCTATGACTCTTCAAGGCTCAGCTGAATCAAGTGAACAAGGAGTGAAATCAAAGAGCGTAGGAAAACTTCGTCATAATTCATTTTCAACAGCTACGGCTGGAGGTAATGTTAACACAGATACTACCTTAGATAATCTGGAGGTGCTAACGCAAGTTACAAGTTTCATTGATGATACTCCCAGCGATAAACCTTGTGTTGAACCAGCAAAATATCCACAGCATCTTCCTGCGAGCCATAGCATCGCACCTATGGCCACACCCACAACTTATCAATCCACTGACGGAGTTTGTACTTTTAGTAGCAAATGCAGCACACAGCCAGGTTCTAGGCGTACTCAGTTAAGGGCAACAAAACAGCAACAGCATCTTCTTGCTCTAGGTATGAAGAGTGTACCTAAAATTGTACTTTGCCCTGATCCAATTGGACAAACTCAAGTCGGGTCTAACGAATTGCCCGCTCCAATTCAACACCCATCTTTGTTTGAACCAAACAAGAACATCGACAAACCCAGTGTGAGCAGAGTCTTGAAAATAGGTCAACTTGTCCTCAGCAAATCTGGCAATCAATCCGATTCTACAGGAATTCAGATTGCAGCAAAACAGCAGCAAGCCTTCAATGAGATATGCAGTTCAGACATAGTGCACCAATCTTCAGCTGAATTTACTGACCACAACTCCAAAACAACTAAAGAAACAGATGATGCCATGACAACTAATGATGCAACCAACCCATGCAAAGACGTCAGTTTTAGCCAATGTGCCAGATTGGTGCGTAACTGTTCACTCGATCACACCTACAGCGGGCCCAAAAACCCAACACAAAGAAGTCAGGTTGGCAAGACAAATAAAAAACGTGTATCCACGCAAATGGGGGATGACAACTGTAAGGGTAACACTAGAACTCCACTCATACCTGATGACTGCAAAGTTAAAGTAGGTATGGAAGTTAGCGGTGTTCTTGATCTAGTCAATCCTCCAGGAGTTGTCAGCAAAACCAACTGCACAAATAACAAGCCTGATTCAAAAGACAAAGACCAAGCTGGCAAAAATGACATTGCAGGAGATGGAAACGAAAACAGATCTTTTGAAGCAACGTCTCTTCAAGGTGGAAGCACAGCATCCACTCCTTTATCTTGCAAGGAGTTGAATGGCACGTTTGCAGTTGTTAGAAGACATTCTATGCATGGAGAAAGTGAAGCTGGTCAAAATACTTCCACAAAAATGCAGTTGCATGAGTTTGTTACAGAGAATCAGTGTAATGCTGAGAGAGCAAATCATCAAGACGTATACAAACAAAATAGTTTGAGCGAGGAACAGACAAACAGAGGTTCGAAGCGATCAAGTAACAATGATGAGAGCGTACATTCACAGGTTACTGGAGCAAGTTCAGAGAAGAGGAAACGAAATACTACAAATAAAGAGAAGGAAACGTCTCAAAAGAAGGTGAGTTTAATACGGCATTGGGACAAATTACATCGTAATCAAAGAAAAAATAACAGGTATCTTCTATTTAGACCCGGAGGTGGTCTTTTTGTTTTTCTATATTTACTATTTTTTCCTCAAGATATTTTGTTATTAAATATCACAAGAATCCACCTTGGCATAATTTTATTTACAAGAGACCGGAGAGATATGAACAGAAACAAAATCATATTTAGCTAAATTTTTGGGAGTTTTTGGTTTCACGAACTCTTATTTTCTTTTTGAAGTGGGATGCAGTGAAGCCTGAGACTCGCTATTGTACAGTCTTCTTTCGAGTGATATCTTGTGTCATGTCGCAGCTGCTGTGTATTGATAGATAAAGCAGTGGCCTACACGTCAAAGCAAAACGAAACTATTTGTTAGTATAGGAGCTTCTTTGTTGAACGACAACAATAATAGTGCAAATTGCTTAGGCTTTGAACTTGGTAATCGACATAAATGGAATTGACACGTTCAAGAACTGATCTGTTCTTTGAGCAAAAAATAGAACTCAGCCCTGCTTTTCATGTTGGCTTGCTGACATTTTTGTTTTTCAAAATCCGCCACTTTCCCCATGCGGCAAGAAAGATCGAATACAAGTAGTCGGCCCATGTTATACATTGACCATCCTCTCAATTAGTTTGTAAACTAAAAGTTTAAGTGGAAGGAGTGCAATGGTGATGGAGAGCTAAGGCAGTTTGTTTGATTGGCAACGTTTTTTGTGATAGAATTTGAGATATTCAGATTTTATACAAAGATTGTGCTTTTTGTAGGTGGCGAAAGCATCAGTTAATACAAAGAAAAACCAAAGATCAAGAAGTCAGAAGGGTTTCAAGTGCGAGTTCTGCAAGAAGGTTCTGAAATACGCGACTCATTTTGTACGCCACCTGCGTACTCATACTGGTGAAAAGCCATATCGATGTGAATTATGTGGCAAAGAGTTCTCTATTAAAGGTTCTCTAGATCGCCACCAACGCTCGCACAAAGATACAGTTACATATCATTGCAAGTACTGCGACGAATCATTCACAGATAGAGATATACACAAACAGCATTTGAAGTCACATACTCAAGCACCAGTGTATAAGTGTGACAAATGTGGCAAAGAATTCAAACGTCTTTGCACACTTAACGAGCACAAAGTTATCCATGTAGAACGATCCTACAAGTGTCCATCGTGTAGCAAGAGGTTTTTACATGCTCTCTCTTTGGAAAGGCACTCGCAAGCACATAAAGAAGATACTACAAAAAAGAAAACTTTTGACTGTACGTTTTGCAACAAGTCATTTAAACGCCGAGACAGTTTAACGCGCCACCTTAGGATTCATAGTGGAGAGAAACCATTTGAATGCCAGTTCTGTAACAGAAAGTTTGTAGATTGGAGTGGACGCCAGGTCCATGTACGAAGTCACACGGGAGAGAAACCCTACGAATGTGACATATGCAAGAAGGCATTTGCACAGTCAAGTATGCTAACGATACATCGCCGCAGTCATTCGGGTGAAAAGCCATATAAATGTCAAACCTGTTCACTTGCATTTGCCTCGTCAGGTAACCTTGGAAAACATACAATGATTCATACTAGAGAAAAGCCATTTCCATGTGAATTTTGTGGAAGACGGTTTCAAAGAGCGTTTGACCTCACACGTCATCAACAAGGTCGTGACCAAAGAAGTGGGTCTTGCCCAGCTTTACCAGACTCTGCCCGTCAGCTGAAACTTGCAACTGTATCCCCCGAGATATCAAACGATACCAATGTCACAAACAGTGAACAAACTGTGCAGTTGAAAAACAAACTACAATTGATTTCCAGTACAAATGTAAGTGAAGTTATCTTGGGGGGAAGTTCTGATCCACTGGCAACCGCAAGAAATGGCCACTCAACAAACGGAAATTCAGTAGCATCGACAACACCAACAGTTGTTTCAGTTCAAATTTCAGAAACGCGAGCTCAGATGGAGGAAGAATCTTGCTTCACGGCTGTGCAGCAAAGTGCAGTAAAAAGTGATGGTCTGAGTGAAGTCGAAAGTCATCAAGTCAGCTGTGGAAAAGGAAAAGAGACTGAAGAAGGCCCGCGGTGTGTTGCACCAGTGCGTTCACTAGCTGCTGATTGTGAGACTGACAAAAGAAAGACGGTCAAGTTTGCACCGGAAGAAGCTATCAATACTAATACCCCCGGTAAAGCTTCTTTCCATTCTGTGCGAGAGGTAAGCCAGTAAAGTTGAGTATAACATTTTGGGCTCTGGGAACCGCTGAAGAATGTTTTTCATTGCATACAAATCTCATGTCACGTTCATTCCTTTTATAGAAAATCGTCTTTGTTGATTTTTGAGGGGTGTGTTGTTTTATCAACCAGTAGTACACATGCGTGGATTTGTTAATGCTTTGCCGTGTTACCTAGATCTTACATCAAGTGATGATTCTTCATAGCAAATAACAACAAGCACTTTCATCAATATCAAAATATTCCTTCTTCGAGATCGTAGTCAAACCACGTAAAGCATTCGAATATTCTTAAATAAAATCTTGCTTTTTTTCCCTCACGTCCATGTTTTCCTTAAATAAGGTTGTTTTTGCTGCCTGAAACTTCAAACAAACAAACCCTTTTTGGAAGCACTTTTGTACATGTGTGGTATGGTATAGTTGCTTAGTAAGGATGTTGCCTGTTTTGCACTATCGTTTTTTGCCTTTCGTTTCTGTTTGTTGCGTAAACGATTGATCTGACAGCCAGGAGACCAGTAAGCTAATCGAGAAACTTTTTCAATGCTGCAAAGTAGAAGTTAGATCGGTTGACGCTTGGTCTTTTTAGACTCTTTTTGTTCGTTTGTGAACCTTAAATTCCCAGACTGGAGTAAAACACGCCGTAAGGAATGTTTCCGTATGAACTAGCAGTTTTTGGGCTGCGTATGTGACATGGTAAATTCCTTGTAAACTGAGAGATCAGGGCTGTACGAGGGCATTATCCGTACGCAATAAACTTAAAGCTTCATCATCCGCACTTCGTAGTTACATAATTTGTGGTTGGATCTATATGCTTTCTTAATTGCATTTGTAACCATACAATTAACCTACAATTCTCGTATATATCATTGCAGGTTGAAGCCGAATTCTACCCTAAAATGGGAAAATACGGTATGTCTCTTAAAATAAACATTCGTTCATTTTTTGCTGAAGCAAGCGTCTCCCGCGGGGGCTAGTCTTCTGGAATATCGTTGCAGTTGAAGGATGACTGCTTTGACAATATATTTCTATATTCTAAAATCAAATATGTTATCAGGCGCCACTGAGCTGTTTCCAGCATTGTCACACACGCATGCGTACACGCGCAAACACTCACACACACACACATTCACTCATTAGCAGAACACCTTCCCCTATCTCTGCTTTAATTCATTTGTAGGTTGTTGATAGACGCTTCTCGATCAGGATGGTCTATGTAGTGCAGTGTGTGTTAATGAAAACAGTATTAACTGAGATGAACTAGATTTGACTTTTTAGATAACGTTTTTAGTGCTTAGTGACGCATTGTAAAAGATGTTGTGCGAACTTTCATGGACTTGGAATTCTACTCTGTAATTTGTTAGTCCTTAGTTTATAACATGTTTTTAGTCTTTTTTGTACCCACTAACTCTTGCTGATTGTAATTATCATTTTCCCTTGCATAGGTTATGACAAGCAACTCATCTGCAAATATTGTCGTAGAATGTTTGAGAGTAAGGAGGCCTTGCAAGAACATGCCCCTGTGCATGTTGCACCAAAGAAATACCACTGCAAATACTGTGAGAAGACTTTTACCTGCTGCACAAGTTTGAACCAGCATCTGTCCAGACATTTACCAGAGAAGAAACACGAATGCCAGTTCTGTAAGAAGCGTTTCTCGGTGACAGGTGATCTGAAGAGACATCTCCTTACCCACACAGGCGTCAAACCATTCAAATGCCATGTGTGTCCCAAGGCATTTACCCAGAGGGGAAATCTTAGCTCTCACCTCCGACTTCATGATGGAAATCGCTGTTTCCCGTGTGACCTCTGTGACAAGAAGTTTTACCAGTCTACTCATCTCCGTCAACACCGGCGAACCCATACTGGTGAGAAGCCACATCACTGCAGCCTCTGTGACAAGTCGTTTGTTTGTGGAACTCACTTAAAGCGCCACTTACGTATGCACACGGGAGAGAAACCCTACAAGTGTGAATACTGTGACATGAAGTTTGTATATTGCAGTGCACGAGCAACTCATCGGCGAAAGCATACTGGCGAGAAACCTTTCGAGTGCCAGACCTGTGGTAAGAGATTTACTGAGTCATCCCAGCTGAAGATCCACGTGCGCTCACATACGAAGTATAAGCCACACAAGTGCGAACATTGCAATAAGAGTTTTGCAACTACAAGTGCTCGAGCTAAGCACACCCATCTTCATTTTGGAAAGCGACCCTTTCGATGTGAGTTTTGTAGCCGGGGCTTTGTCACATCAGAAGAAATTGCTAAACATATGAAATTTCACGAGAAAGCCGAAAAAACAAAGGTAACAGGTAACGAGTAGACATTAATAGATCATTCCGGAATTTTATGTTCCACTTATTCTTTTTTCTCTTAATTATAACTTTGGTAGTAGCAAGGGTTCATTAACAACTTTTTCTTCTTATTTTGGACGAGAGAAATAATCGAGTAAGGGTAACCAACTTCCAGTCTCCCCTCAGCCCAACACAATTCTTTGAC
>JAOBYH010171201.1:0-10525 GCA_025403525.1 Umimayanthus kanabou
TGTTTGGAAGAGCTAAATGTTGGATAAACACTTAAATGCAATCCATTGAGATTGGGTCTTCCATTCGATGCATGTAAATTGGTTCATATTTCTTTTTCAAATGTTGTTCATAGCATACTCTGCTTAAATCTGTTGATACTAATTATGAATCATACGACACGGCCCGAGTCAGGCTATGAAGTAGCCTCTTGTTGTTATTATTATTATTACTATTATTATTATTGTTATTATTATTATTATTATAGTAAGATTAAATGGCCATTCAAATATATATTATTGTGATGTTTAAAATTTACATTGCTTGTAATTGCGTGAAAGAAATTGATGTTCTTCAAATTTGGCTCTGTAACCACAATCTTCATGTGTTCGTCTTGCCACCTTCTTGTGAAGTTCCTTATATAGAATGGTATTATAAAAACTGAATATTGTCGTTCTTCTCATGTGTGCGGTAGATGGATGAATGAAAGAAATTGAGAGTCACGCCAATATTTTGTTATTTGATATTTTGTTGAATTTATTAAGCCCCCCTCCCTCTCTATTAAGCCCTCTCTCTAATAAGCCCTTCCCCCCCCTCGGCTCTAAACTGCTTGCAAACAATAAGCCCCCGGGGGGGCTTAATAGCGAAATTACGGTACGTCAGTACGGGGTCAAGGTATTACGGCCTATTGCAAGCTTGTTGCTTCCGCTTAATGAAAATATACTGGTCCTTTATTTTAGAAGTTTGTTTGTGTTACCTTCTGAAAATTTATCTTGGTGTGCGAAGGTGGCGAGTTTGTATTTGCAATTCCAAGACATTGGGTTCCAGTTGGTGCGGTTGAGGACATCGCTGCTTGGAGTTTGCCAGTCATACTTGAAGATAGTCTTAGCAGCCCTTACGTGCATCAGTTTTGTTTGGGTCTTATTGCAGTTTCCCCAGACGAGAACCCCATAGATTATGGACGGTAGAATTACTTTGAAATAGAAAGATAGCCTAACAGGTTTTTAAGTTCTAGGTTCGTATACGCGGGGTTTTACTGTATCTTTCCTCAGAGTTTTGCTGGGAATTTTTAGCAAGAAGAGGAGAAATGAGGGGAGCTGGAGGAAGACTGGGGAAGAGTAATCATAACGCATTCTCCAGCCGATCTCGGGAGAGTTTGTGACATGGTTTATGTGCTTTACGGTTTATAGTGGCACCAGCGATGTCATTATTAACAATATGGTAAAAACTCCTTCAAAGAAAGCCACAAATTGATACTGCTTGGAAAACCCAAACAATGCAAGAAACTCCGTCTGTTTATCAATGATAAAGTTTACAATTGCCAGCAGATGGAAGATACAGATCACTTGCACAGTTGTTTTTAACTGGGTTTGCGTTATCGCGTGTTTTGGTATAAAGCCTTCTAGTCAGTGATCAAAGATGAATAATGTATATGAGAAAACATGGGCAACGCAAACGCATTCTTGTTTCAAATCGAAAGTTGATAATTGAGTTGTCCCAATTAGAATGCACTTGATTATCCATTCTATTCGTTATATAATTTTTGTCTTCACCATAGTTGGTAAACCACATGATTTGGAGAAGCCTCCATTTTAAGAAAAAAAATTGTAAACCGCACAACTTAGTTGGTGGTAGTTTTTTCCGTTATTTTAACTTTGAAATAAAACCAGATATTGTTTGTTTACTAAGCTTAATTATTAAACTTTGACTTAAGCTGAAATCATTTTGAAAAACTGATTTTAACACTATTTTCATGTTAAATTAAGCCGTTTGGCGTATTATAACACAGAAAATAACTATAGTTTTTGTTTCACGAACTCTTTATACCTCATTTGAAAGTGCAAACAAGAGTCGTGTGTTTTTCAAAAACATCTGTACTGAATTTCAGTCACCAAAATAATGGTTTTAGCGCTCGCAGCGGAAAACTACAAGGCAGGGAAAATCTTATGCATTTTGTATTAGCAAATTATTGAAGAAAATCGAATTTTAGTTTGCAATTTTTCATTATTTTTGAAATTTATCTGTTGAAAACATAAATAGAATTGATAGTATATGTTTCTGGTAAGTTCGGTTATTTTGTACAGGGAGCCCATGTGAAGCTAGGGGATAAATACAGTCACACAGCAGAGAGTCGTTATGCGAAACCTCCGGAACTGGAAGATTTAGTAGAGTTGAGAAAGAGGTTTGAAACTTGAAAAGACGAAACTTTTAATTCATTTGTTTTTGAAGCATTCTGCAACCGCTCAACCACTAAAAAATTCAGTGAACAGTTTTATGGTAAGTGATTCCACAAACCATTGAACTTTAAGATAGATTATAAACAAAAACTGGCATCTGCTTCTACTTAGATAATTTGCCGAAACGCTAGTTTTGATACCGCTAGGAGTAAAGAGAAAAATCAAGAAAAAAACGTTAAAAAAAAGAAATTGATATTTTTGCCGTACCTCTCACCCTGTGACTGCATGTGAGAGGAAGAAAATTTTATAATCAAAAATAATTCGATGAAAAGATTCGTGCCTTTATATACTGAGTTTTTGCTTTGATCAGTCGAAGTTCTTAGTCAAAGTGATAAGTTCGAAAACCTACAGCTCCGCAAATAGTTTAAAAATCAAACTGAGATAAAAAAAAGAAAACAAACTCATTACAATGTAATTTAAGGCATTTACGAGTACAACCCTGTGTCTTTAAAATGTATTTAATCGCTTAGCAAGTGCTATTTACTTTGTCAACTACCCCCAAAACATCGAAAGCTATCAAAAATCAATTTAAAATGTAAAGTGAACTGCATTGAGGGGTGTTTGTGGTGACAGCGGCAAGATAAAACAGTTTCAGATTGAATCTTTAAAAAAAGTATTGCATTTGTATTGTTTTCATTAGAAAAGGTTTCACATGTTGGTCTTACTCAAATCGTTTCACCAGTTGCTTGTCTAACACACATGTTTTCTTTGTTGTGCAGTTTTTTCTAGTATATGACGAACAATATATTGCTAATCAACATCTCAGGATGCTATAGGTGCAAATCTTTTGAAAGAGATCTTTTTCATCTTCAGTTGTCACAAACCAGATAGAAAATTAACCAAAACAGCGGCACGTCATTACTATCCTGGAAGCTTAGTTTAGCAAACACCTTGGTGATGAAAATGTCACCCAAAACTTTTCACCGACAGCAAATAATAATTTAGAATTTCGTTCTAACGCAAAATGAGTTCATTGGAAAGATTAAAATCACTAAAAAAATGCTTTTCCCATCAAAGAAGTGACTCCGAACTATGTTTATTCTTAAGGATTAAGATTCAATTCTACTTGGCCATGGCTAGTTTCATTCTTTAGTTCGATATTTCAATACAAAGATGAAAATTGTCTTTTACTGCCAGGAAACCTTTCTCAGATAGCAAATAATAAATTACATTTTCGTTCTATTACTGATACGAATAAAAACACTTTAACACAAAACGACTTCATTTTAACAATTTAAATCACTAAATAATCGCTTTTCTCATCAACGAACTAACTCCGAAGCAAATGTTATGGATTTCTAAGGGAGAAGACTGGAATGCTACTTTGTGAGTTTTGGTTCAATCTCTAGTTCGTTATTTCATTTATTGCTAAGAAATCTTATAGCTTTTTCCGGCACTTCAGTTCTTTTTGCCATTTTTTCAAAATATCTTTCAATTCATCACCAGCTTAACGCATAACCTAGCATCTCATATGATCGCAAGATGAATTCTAAAATGACAAATGTAGCAAAAACAAAGCCGTTTTTGCCTGTGGTTCCAAGTACATATTTATCAGCCTCCCTTCCCGGTTAATTCCCTCCACTGCATGCATGTTGAGCCATACAAAAACATTGCGCACATGTTTTTTTGGGTTTTTTTATCTTACGATTCGTTTTAGAAGCAAATTTTGTCGAACTAGAATTTTTTTAATTACGTTGAATAAATAATTTGTATCCATTAATTATACCATACGCAACAGATACTGGCAGCTTGTGCGTTGATTATGTCACAAACTGTTAAATCTTTGTGACATTCCTGTCTGGTCGTTTAAGAGACTCTTTTTAGAAAGTCACAATAAAAAAAAGACGAGCATCTTGGACGGTGACGAGCGCGAACCAAGTTCAAGAACCATAATTTTGAAGCCCTTTATTTATACAACATCGCTCGCGTTATGGTTTTTGTTTTGACCGCAGGAAGATCTCAAATTAGCTTATTGATGGGGAAAATCGCTCCAGCTCCGCGTTATTTCCGTGATAAATCTCTGAAAGGAAGTCTCCTCGCAGCATTTTCATCTCTAATATGCAAATTCAAATTAGAAACTATAAAACTGAATCGCCCGTCGTCCAGCACCTGCTGTTGAATTCGCATAATAAATAAATAATTTTCTTATCAGGCCGTGTCCATAGCGACTGCGCAAGCGCAAGTTTCAAGATTACAAAAGCGGCCGAGTTTGCATATTATTTCACTTGCGATCAACAAGGCAGGCGATTCACAATGGAGAATTGGGAAGACCTGGAAAGAGAGCTTCACAGCAACAAAAAGAGGATCACCTCGGTGGAGTTTTTAGCGCTGTTCAAAAAATACGACACTGACGGTAAGGAAACAAAAATCTCAACAAACTACAGACCTTTTATTTCTTTTGATTTCTTGGCTTTCGCATTTATTGGCGAAACGAACTGACTGTTTTGCATCATTGTCTTCTAGGCAATGGACAGATTGATCAATCTGAATTGGATCGCTTTCTCACTGATTTGTTGGCGGAGCTCGGCCACGAGGTAAAACAAGTTCGCCTTTATTTTTCTCGAGCAAGAACAAATAATTATAATTTTGATGAGGAGTATTCGCCGTAATATTTAACGGATAAATTATATTTATGCTCGGCTATGGTCGATCAAGCTGCAATTACAGCATACAAGTCTTTTCGCACTTTGATGACGAGAAACAAGATCGCTGCCGGACTGAAGACATTTGTGAGGTGGAATGATGTACTGAACATAAAACGTGAATTATTGGGTCTTGTCAATCCGGAAGATGTCGTTGAATACGTTGTTGTGGATTCAAAAGCGATTGCTCAGAAACTCAGTTGTACATTAAGTATTCACGACTATCTTTTTTGTTGATGCTGAAAGATTTAGGGGTACTGCTGTTTTCAAAAAAGATTGACAGCTTTTTGTAATCTATAGCCAAATGCACAGAACGGTTTAATCAATATTCGTGGCCTCTCATCTTCTTTGAAATCTCCCGATAACTGAATACAGGTTTTGGCTAGTATTTCAATTTTAATGCTATAGAAACATTGTAGTAAAATTTGATCAGTGAAATTTCATGAGCTGATGGTACATCGAAGTATTCAACAAACGTTACCCGAACGAGTACATGGAATAGTTTGGCTGTTATTTTCGATCGAGTTAGTTTTAACGTAGCGTTGCAAAAAAATTGTCCTGCAAAAACTCGTCAATAAATTAAATGTTTAGTACTTTTCGGTGTATGTTCCAAATGGGAAAATTATTTACATTTACGATTTATTTTAGTTTTTTAGGACAACATGTCAAGTCGGTCGAAATCTTTCTCTAATAAACTTTACAAAACGTGACTGATACGCCAGCAAAATTTGGATCTGATACTGCAATTTGATCGGATCAGTATTAGTCTCAAAACTCAATTCTGCATGGCATTAAACTGAACATAAATAATAGACATGAACGAGCCAGCCCCTCCTAGCTCTCCCAAGTCATTCTAGAATGATTAAATTACCTAGGTGTTCCACTAACATAAACATTTTTGTATCTTAAAAAAAGTGGTGTCAGTTAGGTGTCAAACAATAACACTATATAGTGTCTTTTGGTAATTTCAGCCACGAGTAAAACTGGGCCATTTGTAAAATTCTAGAGATTTGTAGAATAGATGCACTTGCAGATAAAATGTCAATTATTTATCGTGACTCGCCAAAAACATAAACACAAACTTAGAACACACAAAGCATCGAATATTCTTATTAAAACGAATTTACATAATTGAAATTACGGATCATAGAAGATACAGCACCAAGATTACATCGACCGGTGTTGCATCTAAGCGATAATGGTAAAGACCCATTACTGAGCTTCCACCTTTTTATTCAAATAACGTTTTCTCGATTGAAGAGCTATTAAAGTGAAAAAACCATAAGTTTTATGTTGCCTAAATATCACTGGTAAGAAGTCAAAAATTTCATATAAAATAGTGTTTCTTCTTTTTAGCGCGATGCAATTTTGGAGTATCTCATTTGTTTCATACGTCAGTTAACTACGTACGCCAAAAAATAAACTTACCAAGATGCAAAGAATGTTTGCATAGCGCAAATGACATGAATAACAGTTGTTTTTGAGAACGTCTGGACGAATAGATGTGATTGCACATTTTGAAGTGTGACAATTCAAATATCTTTTTAAAGATCCATACAGCTCACCACGCTTTGTAAAGGTTTTGCAAATAACGAATGGCCTTTGGCTTTACTGAGGTAACTAGCAAGATCCGCTGGCAAAATTTCGGCCATGTCTTTAAAACGTTTTATTGCAAAAGATTTGCTCAAAGTTAATGTAAAGGTCTTCCGGCGAAATATATCGCCGAGTCCAACTTGTTAAAATACGGCTGTTTGTTGAAAATTTTAGAACGATTCTTATTGGCCCATGCAACTGAAAACCTTTCACTGTTAAGCAAACTGAAGTGTTTTGTGTGGCCACAACTGTTTCAGGTTTTTCCAAATTTAAAATTAAAAAGACAATTTGCCTGTATTGTTTAAATGTCAGTGCAGAAAACTACAAGTAATGCTTTTATATTTTGAATGAAACTTAAAAATAGGATTTTGCGAAAATATTCAGAATGAACCTCGTTCGAAATGTTCAGATTCTTATTAAAAAAATAATTTATAGCACGCGAGTTAACTCTGAAAAGATAAGTCCGAGATCATCGGGGTTCAGTGTATTTCATGTGGACAGCTGTTCTCGGAATGATTATTCTATTTAAATTAAAATTTAAAAACTGAATATTATTTTATGTCTCTTGCTAATTGAGTAAAGAACTTCATCATTTCATCGGGAACGTTATGCGATCGATTTTGTGGTTTCCAACCCAACAGCCTTAATTCAAACTATCAGCTAACTCCAAATTATTCTTAACGTTTAGATAAATTTGAGCTCTTTAGTTTAGTTACATGACGAATGTTCGCATTACCAGAAAATTCCATTTAGAGAATTGTCACTTATTACAGCAATTAAATTAAAAATTAGTTTTATTTTATCGGGTGATCGATTTCAGGCGAAAAAGAAACTGTTTTGTCAAGTAAATAGGGAATAATTTCAAAACCACTCAAATTAGTACGATATTTTATTTATATCGCCTTTTGTCAAGCAAAATAAAATGTCGCACCATGCTAGATTTCAAGGGTAAATTAAACTTTTTGTTAAAAAGTTAGCCGAAAATGTTTTTTGATGGTGGAGTCTTATCCAGTATCAGACAGTATATAAATTGACTCGAGTGCGTGGTAAAACGCGCGCTGTTAATTCTTTCAAGAAAATGGTAGTCACCGAGACACTCAAAAGAAGTTAAACATATATTGACAATCATGTACAAAACAAGCGTGTCTTAGGGGGAACTGAATCGGTGTTTAGTTTTGTGATTTTACGTAAAGACTAGCTCAGTCGATCCGCGTAATTTCCGAAAAGATACCACCCAAATTGCTTGGCTCAGGTAACTATTGCAAATAATATTGAAATGGAAAAACAGAATTAAAAACTACAAATATAATCGTGAATTAGAAGATGTAACAAAAGTTTCCAGGGAAACGGCCTCAAGGAGGCAACTCGCACGTGATTTGCAGCGACATGTTTCATTGGCTTACACTGGAAACATTTTGAAAACACTGACACAAAATCGAAGAACACAGTCTCAAACGTTACACTAAATCAAGAATTGTCAACCTCTTTTTCAGAACGTGAAGCCGAAGGCTTTGGCAAATTTCAAGGAGAAACTGCTGGAGAAGTACGATGATAATTTTGATGGCATGATCGGGATGGACGAGGTTAGTGTCACGTGACTTCACCATCGTACAGAAGATGGCGGCTGTCCCACAATGGATTTCAAACCTAACACAGCCATAGGTCTGCAGGGAACGTTCTCTGATAAAAAAAATCCAATTAGGTCTTTGTAGAATCAATCTCAGTTTCCATGCATACAAAGCCTTCTATTGACCAGGGCCCAGTTGTTCAAAGCCCGATTAGTGCTAAACTAATAGTAACTCTAAAGGTTTTATGAAGAGTTAACCCGGGCCCTGAAGTTTATACAACTCTCTTATTACTTATTTGCAAAAGCTGTCTGCAGGAAAAAAAGAAACAACGGCTGACTTTGTAATTATGTTTTAACTTTTCCACCCTTAGCTGGAGAAGATGCTGCCAACGGAAGAAAACTTTCTGAATAACTTTAGAAATGTGTCAAATCTCACCTCAGTGGACTTCATCCGGGTAAGTCAGTCATCCCGGTTAGTCAGTCATCCGGGTTAGTCAGCGCGCTTGCAATCAGTGACACGAACCTCCTCCTCATGAAAAGTAGCACAAACATTTTGGCGTTAAGACATAAACATAGACAAACTTTATTTAAACGCGGTTAAAACATCAGTATAAAAGACAATAAGAAATCAAAATACTGCTTTACGTGTTTGCCACGAGGGTGTCCGTTGATGAATATGTAAGTCATTTACGCCCTTCCTCAAGCTTGTAAGGGGTAATGACTTACTTAGTTCGGATGGGAGCCCATTCCGAAGAACTGCTCCAGAATACCCAAAACTGCGTTTAAGAGAATCGGTTCTTGGTTTGGGTACTTGCAAAATGTGCTCAGAATTTTGGATATTATAAAAAAAGTCACGAGCAGAGAACATGTGTTTGGAACAACATAGAACAACAGTTTTGACGCTTTGAGACTCGGCACACCATTTCTGGTAAACATGGATAATTCGAAAAAAGATATTCCAAATAGAAAAAAGTGTTTTGTAGTCAGGTTTTCACGAGAGTAATCTTTAATTTGTGAAGAATAAGGTTTGATCAAAACTTAAAATAAATTTAGCCTAAAAATATATTCTTGTATAGAGGGACAAAGAAACACTATTATCAGGTACAAAGTTACTAGTTTTACCTTGTTTTGCCTTTTTGGGAAATTTAATTTATAGCTTACTTTAGCTCTTTTTTTGTCTGCTTTACATCAAACTACAACAATAATAATTACAATAATAATAGTCTTTATTAATTCCTTATAGTTTTCAATAATTTTATCTTTTAATTTAGTTACCTAATTTGAGTTTCAAAGCACTGAGTTGTAAATAACTATAGAAATGTAAAAAGTATTTTTAGGTTTCGAGTTACAAGAATTTAAAAAATGAAACGTTTCCGACTTAAGAGTTATCTTCAGGGTTTGTATTATTATGTCAAACAATTTTGAAAATGTATAAATTTCAAGATATTAGACTTTTACATGAAATTTGAGAGGTAGTTGATTTGGTAGTTTTAATATTATAAGATATGAGCGACTTTGTGGAGTGGCTGTATTAAATTATTATTATTGTTATTATTATCAAACAAGACGTAGCTGAAAATCACAGATAAAGATAATTTTTTTTTGTAGTGTTACAACCACTACGATGCTGACAAGAGTGGATATCTGGAGAAAAATGAACTGGAGGTAAGACAGAAGTCTGAGAACCTGTACAGTACTGGTTAAGGGATCAGAAGGGTTTGAAGCGTGTACTAACCATTCACATATTTTCACTTTTATCAATTTTTGTTCTCTAAACAATTCTTTTATATGTGTTCCATTACTCTTTGTGTTGAGGTGTTGGCTTCTCTAAAAATAGTTTAGAATTGATTGGACTGCAATTGTTCTGGTTACTATTTATATCAAGTAGACTTCAATAATAAAAAGTGCATGCCCTGAAAGGGGTTCTCCCGTAAACACAATGCGGGCGACTGGAAAATGCTTCACCCATTCCTCCCTTAGGTTAGGGTTAGGGTCAAGGTTGGGGTTAGGTTTATCTTTAATATCTCACTCACCCCTCCCTTAGGTTAGGGTTAGGGTTAAGGTTAGGTTTATCTTAAGTTTTATGGGAGGTGTGGGTGGGTGGCATTATAAATAAGATGGGGCATTATAAATAAGTAACAATTAAACTACCGATTACCCATCCTAACAAATGGATAATCGTTGCTAGACAATTAGACAATTGCTTCCAGTGGATCTATTCTACTCTCGTGTGCTCTCATTACTTGAAATGTGTATAAACTTCCATGAAAATTTATGATAGTTTTCGTATGATTGTTGAGTGACTCGGCTAACTTTCCACCAGCTCTAATGCTCGTTTGAACCAAGCTACATTTTAAAATAAAAAACTTAATGTGAACTCCCAATTTGTTACCTCTACTCTTCAAGGTAAGCAAAAGGAATTTTTGTTTTACGGTTTTTCTATTTGATTGTCTTAAAAGTTTGTTAAAATCTCATCTTGTTCTAATCTCATTGCACGATGTGCATCGAT
>JAOBYH010171312.1:0-10523 GCA_025403525.1 Umimayanthus kanabou
CACTCCAGATTCACCGTTTCTGATTTTAAATTGTATCAGACACTTTAATAAACTGAATACATTGTATGCTTGCGTGGACGCGCGGCCAAGTTGAGGCCAAGACGTTGCATGGCAACCAGCTATGAGATAGCCTCCACATGGTTCTTCAAAACCAAAAGTTTGCGAAAAACATCACGAGCAATCTTGGATTAAGCCCATTTGCAGCAACCAAGAAACTAATGATTTATGAGCACCTAACTCCTACATGTAGGAAACAAAATAAATACCTTTCTTTACAAATATTCTCCATGTACGTGTAAACGCGCAGAGATGAAACAGGCCAAGTTGAGGCCGGCCAAGACGTTGCATGTCAGCCAGCCATGAGATAGCCTCCACTGAGCCACTGAGGCGTGGGCGAGTTTAATGCAAGTTTAATAGGACGCCTCAAATTACTGGGAAAAAATCGATTATTACATAATCGCAACCCCCCCCCAAATAAGAAACGGAGCCGAATCCTAGACTCGTCGTCTACGGCACGAGTAATTACTTACAGTATATTTTGTACTGAGTATCGAAACTTCCGTAGAAAGTTTAAAAATGTATACCAACTAGGACGTAACAGATCTGTTGATAACCCTAAACCGTCCGGACCTCATTATGGGTCAACATCGTTATGGGTCAACTGACACTTGCGGGGTTCTAACCATTTGATATTGCACAATGTCTGCGCTATGAGTGTGTATCACACTAACATATGACTGTTACTGTCTCTCATTTCAGGAACGTTAGGAAGGCTTTACATGTGTAAAATTCTTGATGGCGAAGGAATTGATCAACGTATGAAGATTTCCAAGAATGTGTGGAAATAACAAATTACATGTGGTAAATCGTTGTTGATTGAGCCTCAAATGGTTTGTTACATAATTCTTAGTTAGCTTTCACCAATAAATTTTACAAGAAGGCAAACCTCTTTAAGATTGTTTCAATGTGAATGCTGTAGTCTCCTTTGCAAGTTAGATCACGCTTGCTACGTCCAGCTCTACTCCCTCTTGTTTGAACTCGCGGATCAAATCAATTCCGTTTGTCTCGTTCACTGACAGAACACAGTGTTTTTAAACACTGGTATTAAAATACCAATTCAGTTTCTTGCTCTTGTGGCCACATCGACCATTAACTAGTTCTAGCCTTTTTTGTTCACCATCGGGTTACTCTCGTTCAGTGTACCGTTCCACGAACATACCAAGTGGACAATCCTCTAACCTCGCAAACTGAGCTTTCATCTCTCTGCCAATAGTCACATAGGTAGCTTCAGCTTTTCGTCCTCTCAATCAGGACACAAGGTTCTACTGCCACCACGCAACAAGTCGCAGTCTCCCTTCGCCACATCCGAATAACCTACAAGATAACTTAGATTACAACTGTAGTAGTTAGTAGTAGCAGCAGCAGCAGTAGTAGTAGTAGTAGTAGTAGTAGTAGTAGTAGTAGTAGTAGTAGTAGTAGTAGTAGTAATAATAGTAGTAGTAGTAATAGTAATAACAGTAATAATAATAATATGAATTAATATAACAAGATCAGAGATACAACATTAGACGTAACAGTTAGAACACGAGCTAGTGTTTTCTATGAGTACGTAGTCAACGAAGCAAAGCCGAGTAAATTGCAGTGTTTGTATAACGCTTTTGTACGCATTGCTTGAAAGCGCTTTACAGTCATTTATCTGAGCGCCAATCGCTGCCATTACAGTGTTGCAGCACCGGGATCACCCTACTCTTATCGACAAGTGTATGGGTTCTTTTTAGTCCCCCCGATAGAACGTCGAGAGACCAGACCAACGGCTTGATGGTCGGTGAAAGATGGTCGCCCAAAGTTCAACCCTTGACCTAGCCAGGAATTGAACCCGGGACCTCCTAACCTCGCAGACTATCTAAATGTTTAGTATAAATTAATTGTGTTTTCTTCTTATAAAAAACCCCATCAAAATAGTGAAACGCATGGAAATGAAATTCTTAGCATTTTGCAAAATGAGTTTTTTTTCGTTAGTAAATGATTCGTTGAACAACGTGCCACTTTCGAAGGGAACTTTAAGATTAAGTTCGTTGGTTGAGCGAAAATTCTACTTGAAGTGCGCTGTTCAAGTTTACATTGGAGAGCTTTGAATACAAGTTTAGCTGTAACAGATGATGATTTCTTCGTTTTAAATTGGGAAAGTCAGCCAAGGTATAGAATGTCTATTTTCATTGCAAAACGATTAAGGATAAGCCCAGCGGCAGAAACTTGAGTACGCTGGGTTGAGATAAATATTGCATTCAAGTTTAGACCATTGATCAGGTAGTTTGGAACGGGTTGTAATACAACATTGAATTCAAGGTTAGACATTTGTTCAGGTAAATTGGAACATTTTACAAGTTGCTGTGTCACAGAAAAGGGTCCTCAGCATTTCAGTAATTCAATTATAGCCAATATGTTGTAGCAACGAGATACTTACCACTTGGATCATCTTGCATCTTGGAAGACTCGAGCATAGTGGTGGCCAAGCTGCGCGATGTTATTTACAAATATCGCTTTTACAACTTCTTTCTGTTTCAAAGCAGCACCTGTCGAAAAAGAATACTGTAGCTTAGTTCTAATGCGTACAGTGTCCTTTTCAACCTCACTTATACATGTGGAAGGACGTTTTGCACACACAAGGTTTTTAACCAGTTGATTCATCGCCTTGCATCGAGTGGGCGATTCATGACAAAGTGGAGTACAGTGTCAACAAAGACAGAAACTACCAAGATTGTATAGAACACGGATGAGGTTCGCATACAAAGACTGAGAATTAAACGAAGAAATGACAAAAATAGATCTACAAAAACAGACAGACTGGTTAAATGCATCGACAGAATTCAGTGATCTGATTGACTGATTGGTCGAGAGAGCGAGGAGCGAAAGTTAGATGGATAGATATACTGGCGAGGTAAAAGAACGATTCACATTTACAACATCTTTACAGATAATAGCAATAATAATCATAATAATAATAACAACTGTGAGATGGAGGAAAAGAAAAGGGAGTGTGATCATTACTCACAAAGCATCTTCGGAAAAAATAGAAATTCAGTTTCATGTCTCCGACCTTCGTTGAGTGCACATCTCCCAGTGAGGGAAAGGGAAATCATTTTTCGACTTAATTTGATTTACCAGATGAGGCAACTTTTGACAGCTCGATTTGTTATTTAATACCACAGCTTGGGATGCCATCAACGAGTGAAGTGCAAATATATGAACCGTAAGGCACCAAACTTAACTCCGTAGCTCTGGCTATAGCAGATCTCAACACGACAACAGACGATTCTACCACAGGCAGTTTTTACAGCTAAAGCATTCTGGAATGGAAACATATCACGTAGGTGCGATTTTTAGTTTCCCACATTGTTCGTTGTAAAGATTAATTATGAGTTAATATAGGCCATTTTCGTTTCCTAAGATTCTTGTTAGACTTTCGAATGTTCTGAACAGGCAGGCGTTCCAGTGAATCGGCAAATGCCACATTTCATTCTGGCCTTCGGATTCATTTCAACTTGAATTGACAAAATTAATGGAGACAATGCTAGCGATTGAGATGAGATCAAGTTATTCTTGTAGATTTTGCTTTTGTATAACCATTCCAACACAGTTAATTTAAATTTTCTAGATCATTCGTCATGTGTGGCAAAGGGTTTGTGGAGGAGGGGATGTGCATATTGTAATGGAGACACTCCAATTAGTACAATAACAAACATGCAAAGGGTTTATGGATGAGGACATGTGGATGGTGTAATGTAGACACTCAGATTAATACAACAGCAAACATAGGAGGTTTTGTGGTTGTTGTAATAGAAACACTCCCGCTAATACAATAGCGAACATGACAAAGGGTTTGTGAAAGAGGAGTTCTGGATATTGTTATGGAGACACTCCAATTACTACAATAAGAATATGGGAGGAATTGTGGATATTGTTATGGAGACACTCCAATTAGTACAATAACAAACATGCAAAGGGTTTATGGATGAGGAGTTGTGGTGTAATGTAGACAATCAGATTAATACAACAGTAAACATAGGAGGTTTTGTGGTTGTTGTAATAGAAACACTCCCGCTAATACAATAGCGAACATGACAAAGGGTTTGTGAAAGAGGAGTTCTGGATATTGTTATGGAGACACTCCAATTACTACAATAAGAATATGGGAGGAATTGTGGATATTGTTATGGAGACACTCCAATTAGTACAATAACAAACATGCAAAGGGTTTATGGATGAGGAGTTGTGGATGGTGTAATGTAGACAATCAGATTAATACAATATCAAACATAGGGAGAAGAGTTGTGAATGTTAAACGGAGACACTGCAATTACCCTGCTGCCAGCGTCTGCTACTATCCGCGACTTTTCCTGGAGGGTTTTCCTGAAAACAAATACAGAGCAAATGACAGGTCACAGATTGTGAGATGATAGTAAGAACAACTCACTTCTGTTTCACCTCAAAGTTGCATTTCAAAAAAAATTAGTTGAAAGAACGGATAATTACAATATTGATGAGTGCTGGTTACCTGGAATAACCAGGGTTTGAAGGAACTAGGTAATCGGAATATATAGCATATAACATATTGATATTGTATCAATGAACGCTACTATATACGTTGAAACAGAGACCAATGAACTCACCCGCAGTACTTTCCACATCGTGTTGACGATTGTGTAGACCTCTTTCGGCGAGAGAATGTGAAGAACTTCACCAATACGACTCAAAGGGGCAGGCAGCCAGTTTGCCTGCGGTAATTACAGATTAAGTGAACAAGCATTTGTTTGCTATAAAGTGAAATGGCTTGGCTCGTTAACAACAAACTTCTTCTCCCCTAAAGTATGCTATTTCTGTGCTACATTGGCAAAAATCCGTGCACATTTTGAGAAAGATTAATTCCAAAGTCCATTCTTAACCTTTAAAGTTTGATTTAAATATTCTTACGAATATGAAACACTATGGATACTGACGTATGTTCCAGAACTTCAGCACATAGTCATCAAAGAAGGTACATGTAAGCTAAGAAATATAGGTTTGACGCCGTAAAAAGAAGAGATATTAGCACCAGAAATAACAAAACCTAAGGTAGCTAAACAAAAGGTGATAATAGACGAGTGAAGACTTCACACTTTTCAGAAAATTCCGTAAAACTAAGTTTTTGATGAAGTGAGCAAGACATCAGGAGTGGAACCATGCTCGCAATCTTGTAAAAACTTGTGTAGAAGACTGATAATTTCACCGAATAAGTCTATTCCCGTGCACAATTAAAGTTTTTGAATTGATGTTACACTCTTTATATTCAATTTATTTTCTCTCTTTCATGTTTTTTATACAGAACTAATTTGTCTTCAAGAAGTAGGACCAATCATAACGCTTTACATTATTGTCACCAATATTGTACCACCAATATGTGTGCCTTATTCACCTCGCTTTTAAGTTCTCGTACCGAGTCCTCTGTGGGTCGTCCTCCATTATGAATTTGGCGAATTCCAAAGACGTTTTATCTAAGAAAGTAGCTACCGCAACACACAGACATTCTGGTTGACCTACATTTTTTAAGTAAAACTGTAACATTCGATAGTTTACCATTTGTTCAATGCTGTACTTTTATTGCCATTTGTAGTGGTCGCTTCACAAAATAAGCCAGTTTCACAATCATGCACAGTACGTACATGCGGTTTGTTTGGCGGGCCACACGTTTAAAATGTATTATAATTGATATATTTCTACTATATTTTAAAAAATTTCTCCATTCATTCTTACAATCCACCATGTTTAAAGGACGTGTGGCCCGCCAAACAAACCGCTTGTACGTACTGCGCGTGATTGTGAATGAAATGACTAATTTACGAGATCCAGTGTATATCTATCACGGAGGTCATGTACGACTTTGCTTTTTTACAAACTCGTTGTACAGTGGTCATGTGCATTTCCATTCTCAAAAGCTTTCAAATGATATACGAATGTATAACAAGAGCTCCAGCAATGAATGGTCACGCAATGTTCACGTACCTCAGCCATCATGTGTATAATCATTCCAGTAGCTTCCAACTGTTCTAAAGATTGTGTGACCCTCTTGTCACGACAAACTTCCCAGTAGGACATAAGTGTTGCCAACAAATTTGCCACAATTGGAGCACATTTACAAAGCGAACCTTCACCTACACACGAAAGGAAAAAATTAACAACCACTGTCTTACGAGAGTAACACTTATGATTCCCTTGTGGCTCTCAACCACAAACCGGGGCAATCCAGTATTGTTCTTCAACAAGTGCGCGGTAGAGTCGTTATACCTGACTAACTGCCTTTAACAATATCAAATATTCCGTTGGCAAGGTTGGGTATGTGGATGGCAGTTACAAGTCCACCTAATAAATTGGTTTTTGCCCACACTTTTCACGTGCTTCCACTTAATTAATCAATCACTTATTACTTTGCTGAGATGTTATTACAATTTGTTCAGTTTTCAACCGACACTTGCAGATTGAATTGGAAGGCTTAGCTTGTTCTTAACAAAGTGTAGAGGGATTTGGACTTCTGAGTCATCTTCGAAAGCTATAACAGAATATAAATTTCGAATATGTTTAATTTACACAGTACCCCTCTTGAGTGCCATAAAATGCTGTTTTGACCTACTCAGGAGCGAACTCTTGAATACTGAGCCCCATTGGACCCACTCTATCATGCCGGCAGGGCTGTGGAACAGTAGCAAGCGTGTCTTACTCCAAATCCAAAGGTCGTGAGCTATAACTCTCTGGCCCCCACTGCTGCATTGTATCTTTGAACACGACCCGGGAAAGGGATTCCACACTCGAGTTAGTCCAGTCAACTCAGGTGTATATAAAATGAGTGCAACTGAGATTAGTTGGTGTACCATCCGGGGCAACGTGTGAGCGGTCATCCACAAAACACTTTTAAGACTGAGTATGCAGATAAACTCCGACCTCACAACGTTGGCTCAGAGAATACTTTCACTATAGCTGGGTTCTATCAACCTTCCCTCTCTGTTATTTCCCCTGGGTCCCTTTCCATATTCCCTGCATCCCCGTTGATCCTAAAAGCATGCCGCAGGGAGGCTAAATAGAGCTTTTACAGGGTTCTTCCCCTTAGGTCAGGGCAAAATCCCAAGTCTTTACCAGGTATTTTCAAGGTCTGTAGAACGTTTTCAAGGTCTGGGTATACAGGAAAAATTGAGATATATGCCCCTCTCAAACACAGAAACATCCAGTTTCTTCCTGCAATTCCTTAATTTGACGCACTCTGATGTTCCGTAACAATAGGAAAGCTGCAGAAAACTTCTCTACTACTATGTAATATCTTGAACACAAACATGTCAGCGTTCCACAATAAATTGGAACAAACTTTAGTGTCCCTTACAAAATAACTTTAAAAATATGTCTTTTTTTAAAATAGACTGAAAATGATGTCCAAAAACCAACCAATCCGTAAAAATTATACTAGATGGACTGCCGACTCAAAATTCAAGGATTTTTTCAGGTTTCTATGAAAAAAACCCGTTTTTTCAAGGAATGTCAGGCCTTGAAAGAAAAATCCCCAAATTCAAGGAATTCCAGGTTTTCCCTGTTCCAGGAATTCTCTGTTTTACCACACACGTAGTGTTTTAGCCTAAGTACTGATGACACAAAAAATACACTTCTAATAACACACTTACAACAACATCCCGTAAAAGCAACACTCCCAGATTCCCTTACCTGTAGCTATAAGTTGAAGCACCGTCCAAAGAATAGGATTCTCATCGCATATTTTACGTATCTTGAGATCCCTAAAAAAGAACGTACAAACAAGTTTATGAAAAAGCTGCAAACGGATACCTTAACTCGGTTTTCCGTGTACCAATCAGATAACATACATTCGTGTTACTTACTTATTTACTTAGATTTTAATCCTTGTAGTCTTACGACTATACAGGATGCTAAAATAATATCGATAAAAAGACTTACAATTTACAATCTGACACGCTACATACATTTCTAATTTATAAGATATCATACGAAAAAAGAGAAAAAAAAACTAAGAAAAGTTTTAATTTATGTACACACATATTATAATCCACAGACAATACTAGGAATACAAAAATAAATATAATTAATGTAATATTAAAATAGGACTCCATGGGACAGTTAGTTAGGGTGGCACATGGTTCTAATGATAGGCAAGGCATGTGTTTGGAAGGCTTCAGGACTGGTAGCAGTGACGGATATAACAGGCAGACTGTTCCATAAAGGTATTGTGCAAGGGAAGAAGGAGTACTTATAGGCATTGGTGTTTGTGGCGATGTGGCGGAACTTGTAGGGGTGGTTTGAGCGTGTGCGAGGATCTGCAGGACGGACGGAATCAGGAATGGGGAGATAGATGAGGTTGTTGATAGACTTGTATAAGATCGTTGCTGCAGCCAGATGTCTCCTGCACTCAAGTGTCTCCCATTCTAGGGTCCCTCTCATTGATGTTACACTGCTGTATCTCGAATAGTCCCCAGTGACAAACCTCAGGGCACTGCATTGTACCGCCTCGATAGATGCGATATGTTGCTTCTCGTAGGAGGCCAAGGCAGGTGTGGCATACTGGACTCATGGTCTAACTAAGGAGTTATAGGCTTGTTCTTTGACCTTGGAGCTACAGTGGGAAAGGTTTTGGCGCAGGAGCCCCAAGATTTTCGTTGCCTTTGCTTTTACCTCTTTTACATGCCTGTCCCACTGTAGGTCGTCCTGTATAATTATGCCGAGGTATTTGTGGCTGGAGATGTTCTCTAGCTTATGTTTCTTGATGTAGTAGCATGCTGGTCGATCTACGGTAGAACGGGTGATGGTCATGATGTTGCATTTGGTTAGGTTGAAGTTCATTTGCCAGGTATTGGACCAAGTTGATAAGCAATTGATGTTGGTTTGGAAAGACGAAATGTCACGTTGAGTAGTGATTTCGGAGTACATTACTGCGTCATTCTTGCAGAAGTACCAATAGAAACTAGTATGGCAAGCCAAGGTAAGGAATTTATAGTTGTAACAAAGGTAATGGCAATGGCAATGATAACTGCAACATGAACGGTAATGGTAGCTACAACGGTATCAGTAATGGCAATGGCAAAGGTAACAGAGGTGATACTTCCTCGTCGAGGTTATAAACATCTTGTTACAAGACAACGAATCCATTTTCTTCTTTAAAAAAACAGTGAAAACTGGAAAACACATAATATATGCTATCACGTAGAAGACTCACGCATGTTTTCCTGAATGAGTTGTGTTCGATAGATCAAGTTCAAGTAAGTATTTGGGTGACAATAGCGGTCATGATGGTAATGGTAATAACAATAATAATCGTGATGTCGATTGTAATTACGGAGGTATTGGCAATGGCCAAGGTAAGAACATAAGTAATGGTGATGGTCCTATCAGAAACAATTTTGTAATGTCAATAGATTCAACTCGTTTGTTGTTGTTCTTTTCCACTAGTAAAACCAATTGTTAAGTTTGCTTCAAATATCTTTCGCTTCAGACGAAGTCCCTTTAGTGGAATGTGAAATAGGTAAATACAGAATAAACTACCCACTAATGCATAGCGAACGCAGTTACTGGCAGATATAATATACAAATAAGCTATAGCCATCATAAACCTCCATCAGGACATCATTCACATACTTTGGCCATCATTCACACCCATCAGCCATAAATACACATGCAACGTCCATATACACACACGTCGGTCCTATTAATAGCACTTATCAGTCTGAAGTGAAAAACATTTGAACCAAACTTAGCAAATGGTCTAACTACTGCAAACAACAACAAACGAATTGAAGCATGTTGAAAACCATCAGCCGAGCAAATTTACTTATTAACAAGAAATGTCAGTAAAAGCGGTGAAGTTGTAACTATAACCCTGGCGAATTGCCTTGTCACCTTTCAATGTTAAATTTTAGCGTCTCCTCCTCGGGCCACTCATCTACGCTTGGCACCACATCTGGGCACACAGACTGCATCAAAAGAGTAGCCAGAAAGTCCAGGTCTGTAGAACGCATCTTCACATCAAGTGTGCTTGCCCCTCTAGTGTCTGTATCAGCACTCGGTTGTTCCATACAAATACTATAGAGAAGATCCAACCAAACTTGACAGCCAGCCACACTGGATTCGCACTGTATGATATACACGTATATATACATTTTAGGATAGAAATAAGCTAGTAATCTAAGTTATTAAGACACCACAATGTTAAGCAGAAACACCAAAGGAATTGAGCTCATGAAACCATTGTTCCAAAACAAAATAATCTTGGTATGTTTTTCTTTGCCTTGTTTTTCTAGAAAAAGATTTATAGAGAGGCCCACAGCGATTGCATGGAAAGCCTGTGAGCACAGCTTCAAAAACGGATACAATCATGCTACACACTGAAGCATGTTTGTATTATACAATTATCCCCTGAAGTGGAGGTGACTAGTGGTGGATATTTACCGAGCCGCGAAGCGGCGAGGTAAATATCCACC